>NW_021164424.1:0-42569 GCF_004329235.1 Podarcis muralis | reverse complement strand
GTTCATTGGATAATGCCATGTGTATACTTTGTAATATAATATGTCATGTTATTGCAACAAATTTGTTAAAAAGAACACTACGAAAAGCCAATCTTTTGACCAGTGTTTTGTTTTTTTCTTCATATAATTGTAAATGATATTAAAAACCTTGTACTGTATATGAAAGAACAATTGTACACATATTTGCTTTATTATTGAATTGTTCAGTGCTTAAGAATCGTATTTTAAAAAATACGAGCTTTGTAGTATTTTTTAAAAAGGTCAACGCACAGGTAGTAGGTTTACGCCTGCTAATGTTTATTGAAATAAGAATTAGAAACTTGTGTTTTAAGCCACCATGCCTGACAAAGGCTAGATTAACGCTTTAATACTACTTTGATGGTTTATTATTTTTAGAATTACCCCAGGAATGCAATTAAAGTACCTTCACTATAAACTAACATATTTACTATAAACGATATTACTTTGTTTAGTATTAGTAAATACCGGTAAGTGGCTTAAAGCATTTGTTTCTGTTCACTCTTGTGAACGTGAAAAACCCACTCTTCAAACGCTTACAGTGAAATCCAGACAGAGAAGTTAAGTGGATATGGGATTTACATGCAGTCTTATATATAGCAAAGCTTTTGTGTTGTTTGTAGTATACTTCTTTTAACACCAATCGCCGCCAGTGAATACTTTGGTCCGAGGGGTCTTCTTTCTCCATCTATTTCTCCATCTAAAAGCACAAAGTGGCACCCTTGAGAAAACTTGCCAAGTCTAACGCGGACCAGATGCCGTCGCCTCCGCACGGGGAACTGTTGTCCCTGTGTTAAATTTCCTAATAATCACCCAGAAATACAGGCTAAAGCCTACATGTTAAGTCGTGGGTTGACATAGCAGCCGGCACAGCGATTTCTTCAAGTAGCTCTTTATTATGGTAAGCTGGAATAGAACTGACTGCGAACAGCTCAGCCGGCCTGTATTTATAGGCAGCCGGCTGTCAACATTGTAACCACAACAGCCCAGAGTTCCCGCCTAAAATAACTGGCGCGGACCTGAGTGAAAACTATCTACAGACCTGAGTGAAAACTATATACAGTATCCCCCTGTTGGCCCAGGGTGAAACTACACTACATAACACCCCTCCCCACCGAGATAAGGCGTTAGTTACAATCGTAATGGTTTCCTTATATACAGCACTACGCGTAATGGTTCAATTAGGCACAAAAGCATATCGGTTACATTTCCCATATTTAGACCAACAGTGATACCTGTCCAACAACATAGTCCTTTAAATGAGTTGGGCGCTTGGAAACTCTGCCAGACCGCCGGGGACTGGTAGCCAAGTCCGGAGGGCCACACAGTTCTCGCTGAGGCTGTGGTGCGACCCTAGGTGGCGTTGGAACCAACTCCCCTGGATCCGCTGCTGTGAGTGGAGCCTCCGCAAGTGGAGTGGTCTGAGTCTGTTCTGAAACGGCTTGGTTCGGCTCCACGCTGGCAGTTTGCGAGGGAGGTGTAGGTGGGGCCTCGCCATCTGTATGTGTCTCTTCTGGAGCTGCAAGCGCAGTTGGGGGCACCTCGGTAGTGTCCAAGTCCCCAACCCTGCGCCTAAGCTGGTCTATGTGCCGTCGCCACAAGCGTCCGTCTTCGAGTGCCACCTGGTGCGAGCGAGGTCCAGTGATTCCCACCACTGTGGCTGGCACCCAAGGGATGTCCCCCACATAGTTCCGGGCAAAGACCTGGTTTCCTGGGACAAATGACCGTGGTGCGTTGGCACAGCCTGGGGGTTCAGCCACGGCAAAGTCTGGGTGTAGCCGGTCGAGCGGTGACCTGAGGCGGCGGCCCATAAGCAGTTCAGCAGGACTCCTCCCTGTGGCCGCATGAGGGGTGATGTGTTGCACGAACAAGTATTCGGCGACCCGCTCATGCCAGTCTCCCCGGTCCAGGCGCGCCAGTGCCTCTTTTGTCGAGCGCACCATTCTTTCCGCTTGCCCGTTGCTGGATGGATGAAAGGGTGCCGTTAGGGCATGGCGGATGCCCAGTCCCAAAAGATACCGCTCAAACGTGCCTGACGTGAACTGCGGTCCGTTGTCAGAGACAAGGACATCAGGACACCCATGCGTTGCAAACAGGCCTCGCAGCACCCGGATGACAGCTTCGGTAGTGGTGGAGGGCATCAGGGCGACCTCCAGCCATTTGGAATAGGCGTCCACCACTACCATAAAGGTCCGGCCGTGAAAGGGGCCAGCCAGATCAATGTGCACCCTCGACCAGGGTGTCTTTGGCGTCTCCCAGGTGTGTCCCTTAGCTGCCGGTGGTGCAGGCCTCGACTCCTGGCACGCTTGACAGGCGGACACCCAGGCAGTGATGGCATCGTCCATATTAGGCCACCAGACGTAACACCGAGCCAACGCCTTCATTTTGACAATTCCCGGGTGGCCAACGTGCAGAGCCTCCAGGACGCGCTGACGGAGTCCCTGGGGAATCACGACGCGGTCTCCCCACAGCAGACAGCCACGATGAGCTGAGAGTTCATGTTGTCTGGTTGCGAAGGGCTGGAACTCCGATGCAAAGGGCCCTTGTGGCCACCCCCTCCACACCCAGTTGAGCACCCGGCTGATGGTGCGATCCTGGGCAGATGCGGAGGCCACAGTGGCAGCCGATACAGGCGCTGCCGGAAGATCCTCAATCAGAAGGAGCGATGAAGCTGGAGCCGGGTCCTCCACAAATGCTGGAACAGGGCAACGGCTGAGGGCGTCGGCATGGCCCATTGATTTCCCCGGGCGATGGACGAGCCGGTAGTGGTAGGCAGCCAGGAAAACAGTCCATCGCAGCATGCGCGGCGAGAGGACCGGTGGAGTTGGATGATCACCGGCGAGGAGGCCCAGGAGCGGCTTGTGGTCAGTGATGAGGTCAAAAGTCCTGCCATAGAGGTATTCATGGAACCTCTTCACTCCAGCCACAAGTGCCAATGCCTCCTTGTCGAGCTGGCTGTAATTCCGTTCCGTCGGAGATAGCGTCCTGGAAAAGTAGGCGAGCGGTGCTTCTCTTCCATCTGGGAAACGGTGACTAAGGACAGCACCGATGCCAAAAGGTGAGGCGTCGCAGGCACGGACCAGCGGCCTGGCTTCACTGTACTGTACCAGCACACTGTCCGATGAAAGGAGAGCCTTGACCGCGTTGAAGGCCGCCGTCTCCCGATGACCCCAGGACCAAGGCATCTTTGTGCTGAGGAGTCGGTGAAGAGGCTCAGCCACTGTGGCTTTGTGGGGCAGGAACATGTTATAAAAGTTCAGTAGCCCCAGGAACGCCTGCAACTCCGTCTTGTTCTTTGGGATGGGGGCCTGCTGGATAGCGCGGATCTTGGATGTGGTCGGGTGAAGGCCGGAGGCATCGATAAGATAGCCCAGGAACTCTACCTGTGGAACGGCGATCTGGCACTTCTCCCTCTTTACCTTGAGCCCGGCCTCTTGGAACCTGGTCAGCACGGCACGGAGGCGCTCAAACAGCTGCTGGTGTGAGTCTGCGGACACCAAGACGTCATCAAAATATGGTACCACGCCCGGAAGCCCTTGCAGGAGACGCTCCATAAGGCTTTGGAAGATGCCTGGAGCCACACTCACCCCAAACTGCAACCGGCGGCAATGGAATGCCCCTCGGTGGGTGACGATCGTCTGGGCTTCAGCAGTGGCATCATCGACGGGCAGTTGTTGATAGGCTTGGGCAAGGTCCAGCTTAGCGAAGACCTTACCCTCACCCAGGGAATGCAGCAGGTGTTGGACAACAGGAACCGGATAAGCGTGCTGCTGAAGTGTCTTGTTGATCGTGCACTTGTAGTCGGCGCAGATTCTCACTGACCCGTCTGGCTTGACAGGCGTGACGATGGGGGTTTCCCACTTGGCGTGGTCAACCGGCTCCAAAACTCCTTGGGCGATCAGCTTGTCCAGTTGTTCATCCACCTTAGCCTTGAGAACAAAGGGAACCCGGCGTGGCTTTAGCTTGATGGGGGCGACTTGTGGATCAAGGCTAAAGGAGATGGGCGTACCTGTATATTGCCCCAAAGTGCCATCAAAAACCTCGGCAAAGTCTTTGACCAGACCCTCAGTCTCTGCGTTAGAGATGCAGTTGATGCCGGTGACTTCCAGGCCGAGGGCATCAAACCAGTCTAGCCCTAGGAGGCTTGGCCGCTGACCTTCTACCACCACCAGTCGGAGCAGGCCCGAAAAATCCTTGAAGGCGATCCAGAACCAGCCAACACCTACCACGGGAATGTCGTTTCCCTGGTAGTCTCTCAGGTGTACGCGGTGAGAGTCGAGTTGCCTTTTGGACACTCTGGGTACCAGTCTTTTGATGGTGCTCCAAGACACGATGGACAAGGCAGACCCGGTGTCGATCTCCATGTCACATGGAGCTCCTTCAATGAGCACCGTGACGTTCAGCTTGCGTCGCGTAGGCGAGTCGGTTTGGCCAGTCGTGGTTCCAGACGGGCAGCGGCAGTTGGTGAGAGCGAAACAGCTTTCCTTGGCAGACTGGAGTGAAGACTTGGACTTGCGAGTCGGTGAAGGGGGGGGTGTCAGACGGAGCCGATCAGCATACCTTAGCGATGTGGCCCCTTCTGGAACACTTCCTACAGGTGGCGTCTCTGAATCGACACTTGGCACGGGAATGGTTGCCTCCAAAGCCAGCACATTCTGGTTGGCTCTTGGACTTCTGTTGGAACTTCCTGCGCTCCCGCTTTGTCTGGTGCATGTCATCGTCTTCACTGGAGGATGCCTCATCACTACTGGCCTCTTCATGATGCACTGGAACTGGCTTCCTAGCAAGACGTGGGCTGCTGGACTTGCGGATCTCCTGGGCGGAGCGTTCAGCAGCTTCTGAGGCCACAGCCTCCTCAATGGCTTTCTGTAGCGTGAGGTCTGGCTTGGCAAGGAGACGCCGTTGCAGATGGATGTCCCGGACCCCGCAGACAATTCGATCCATCAGGGCATCGTCTAAGTCTCGGAACTCGCAGTGCATTGCAGCCTGTCGCAGGGCGGTGGTGTAGTTGTTGATTGACTCCCCCTCTGCCTGGTTCCGGTGGTAGAACGCATGGCGGGCAGCAATCTTGGACGGCTTTGGTGCGTAGTGGTTGCGGAGCTTCTCTTGGATCGTGTCCCACGGTGTTGCCTGGACTGCTTCAGGCGCAACCAATGCTCGGGCCGTCTCAAACACCTCAGGCCCACAGAGGCTGAGGAATAGGCCCCGCTTACGCTCCTGTGATACTTGCGTCAGCTCGTTGGCTTGGAGGTAGCAGTCGAACCGAGCGAGGTAGGAGTCCCATGATTCAGAGGCTGGCGCAAATGGCGGTAGAGGCACAAGTGAAGCCATGATTCCGATGCCGGAGAGAAGGGCGATGGATGGAACACCGTGCTCTAGCCAGAACAGTCAGCTCTGAATTGGTTCTGTTCAGTGATTTCGCTCAGTGATTCAGCTCTGCTCAGAGGTGGCTGCATCTGGCTGTGCTCTGATGTCCATCAATCCCATCCTCATCGCCAGTGTTAAGTTGCGGGCGAACATAGCAGATGACACAGTGATTTCTCCAGAGGAGCTCTTTATTGTAAGCTGGACAGAACTGAACAGCAAACAGCTCAGCCGGCTGTCAACATTGTAGCAACAACAACCCAGGGTTTCCCGCCTAAAATAACTGACGTGGACCTGAGTGAAAACTATCTACAGTATCCCCCTGCTGGCCCAGGGTGAGAACTTTAGTACATAACAGTAGACTACCAAAAACTTTTTTTGAGCTGACAGACAACTTGGATTTAGTTGATATTTGGAGAACAAAGAACCCTTTGGCTAAAGAGGGAACCTTCTTTTCTGAAGCCAAAATGACATGGACTAGAATTGACCAAATATGGGTAACTAGAGGAATGGCACCTAAGACAAGAAAAGTGGAAATCTGCCCAAAAACCTGCTCCGACCATAATGCTGTCAAGATGGAAATGAAACTAACACCAACTGGTTCCTTCAGATGGATTATGAACGACACCTTATTTAGAGATGAAGAAGTGTTTAAGAAGGCCCAAAAAACCTTGAGAGACTACTTTGAGATAAATATGAGCACCAATGTGGAAAAAAGAGTAATCTGGGACGCTAGTAAAGCTGTTATGAGAGGCTTCTTGATACAACAGAATGCATTAAAAAAGAGAATCCAGAATGAGAAGGATAAAATTTTGGAGAAAATAAAGGAAAGCGGGGGAAAATTGAGAGCAAAACCCAAGTCACAAGAGATTTTGAGAGAAATAAAGTTATATCAAGTGCAATATATGAAAATGTTGAATCAAGAGATTGAATGGAAAATTAAACAAATGAGACAAAATGAGACAAATGAGACAGAAGACATTAGAGTCGGCTAATAAATGTGGGAAACTGTTGGCTTGGCAAATAAAAAAAGACAAAAATTAAATACAGTTACAAATTTAGAAGTGGAAGGAAGGAACATACAGAACCCAGCTGAGATTAGAAATTGCTTCCAGAGGTACTTTAAACAACTATATACACAAGGGCCACAGAAAGAAACTGACGTTGACCGATTTTTGAAAAAAAATGGATTACAAAAAATCTCTCAAGAAAACAAATTAATGTTGAACTATAAAATAACTGAACAGGAGGTAGAAGGTGCCATTCAGAATATGCAATTGGGTAAATCTCCAGGACCGGATGGACTGACTTCTAGATATTACAGATCTTTAAAAGAATGGCTAGTACAACCTTTGAAAGAGGTCTGCAACTAAATAATGGAGGGGAAAAGGGCACCAGAGTCGTGGAAAGAAGCATATATCACACTTGTACCGAAAACAGAGACTGAAAAGACGCAGCTTAAGAACTATCGTCCCATATCACTGCTTAATGTGGATTACAAAATTTTTGCAGATACCATATTTTTCGCTCTATAACACGCACCTGACCATAACACGCACATCGTTTTTAGAGGAGGAAAACAAGGGAAAAAACATTCTGAATGAAACAGTGGATGTATCATTTTTGTGCTTCATGCTGTGGCCACAGACATGTGATCTGATGGTGAATTTGGGGTGACCCAATGCAAAAATCCTGAGAATTCCTGTGGATCCATGCTTTGTAACCACGTTTTTGCACCATTGCAGCCCCAGGCAACAGTGGGTGCGTGATTTCTTTGGTGCAGGCTGTAGCCTTGGACATGCTATGTGATCTGATGGTGAATTTGGGGTGACCCAATGCAAAGATCCTGAGAATCCCTGTGGATCCATGCTTTGTAACCACATTTTAAGTGGGGAGCGAAGGAAAAACAAAGAAGGGACATGAGAGGGGTGTGCAGAGAAGTATGATACGGACCGGGAAAGGGGGGGGTACCTCCTTTCCCCTTCTCCTTTGAACAACCGAGGCGATGACCTCGAGGGTACCCGCAGTACACCCACCCTCAGTTCCCTCACCGTTGCACAAGCACCACACGTCTCCCGAAACCCCCTTTTCCTTCTTTCTTCCCCGAGCGAAATAAGCTCAAATATATGAACATATTCTCCTATCTCTTCCTATGGCTATTTGCGCTCCATACTTAGAACGAGTAGACCGGGCGTTCCTGTATCTCCGCTTATTCCTATGGCTGCGTCTTAGCCAATCACAGCCATGCATTTGTCCTGCAGGAGCTAGCTCAGGGAGCCCTTGCACGCCTCATTGAACCTACTGACAAGCTGTTGACAGCCCCCCACTGTGAGAACAATGGATCCGAAACCAGAGACCTCGTAAAACTGTCAAAATGTATCCATTCTTGCTACAATGTGTCCATTTTGTTTCCGCTTTTGATCACCAATACGGAATAGGTCAGACAGCATAGGAAACCTTTGGAAATTGACATAAAATCAACCATAACTCCGATTTCTTTGCTCTTGGTGTCATTCAACTCAGCTCCCTTTGGACTCCATGATGTGATCCCTACTTCCATAATCCCCGGAGCGACAGGGCACGTACACAGGAACTTCTTAATCCTGTCAGATCGCTTCGCATAACCCTTCCTCCGGGCAATACCAGGTGGCAGACGATGCATATCTCTGGCCCTTTGTCCTGCCACCACCGGTACTTGATAAATGTTTATCTGTGTGTATCTCTCGCTCTACATATTTCCCCCTCCCCTATCTCAAATGTTAATTAGTGTAACCCCACCTTTCTCTGAGATATTCATGACGTGTGTAATATATTCATGATGTAATCCGTGAAACCCAACCTTCCCATAATGTATTCATGACGTTTCGTGCACTGTATTCTGGGACTTGGAGGGAACTTTTAAAAGTCTATGTCGCCCCATTCTCGGGGTTCAATGCCATTTTTGAACCTGTTGCGCAATAAACTCGGATCTTCGTATTTTGCTCCTGTGTCCGGCTGAGCTCCTTTCTCCTCCGCTAGGACCCGCGGACTTTGTCCGACGAGCTGGGTGGCTGTGCACTCACGCACTCAGATTTGCCGTCACATTTGGCGCCCCACGTGGGGCTTTTTGCGGTTCTCCCGTGTTGCTGACCGGGGGCCCCGAAATCTTCAGCCGGCACCGGGCCATTTGCCCGGGAAGATCCTTTGGACCTCCGGCCATCTTCCGGGCGGTAATCGGAAGCCCCAGAGTTCAGTCGGGGAGCAAAGAGGGATCCAGCCGGCTTACTCATCGATCCCGGGATCATCATAGAAGACGTGTGAGTATAAGAAAGGAAAACCCAGTGCACTGGTGGGAAGGGGGTGGAAGTCTCCTGGCAACCGAATTCTCTGCCCTCCTCTCTATCGCTCCTTCTCGCCTGTACCTTGGTCCAAGTGCTGAGAGAGACCGTGGACTGTCGCTCAACCCGAAAAGGGGGGTTCTGAGCTCTATCTCTTTCTTCTCAAACTCTCCAGCCAGCCGCACCGATTGAGAGTCCGAAAGTAAGACGGAGAGACCCGGCTTGGAAAGACAGCCGACTCTCTGCAACGGGCATCTCAGTCGAAAGCAAGGGGTTGGAGTTCCTTTTCCGAACTTCCCGAGCGCCCTTACGGAGGGGGCAGGAAGGGGTCTTGCTTTCCTATCGATCAATCCCAGCCGCACCGGTCGGGCCACATAACACGTGTATCGTGCGTGAGCCCGCTTCCGAAAGCAAGGGGGATTTTCCGTTCGAAACCTGTCCAGGGATCACCCGATCTGGCATCGCATTACGCGGGCGTCCAGTAGGGCCCCTTTCCTGAGAGTGTGATAGGTAGGAGGTTGCCAGGAGGGATAGCCCATGAGGAATTGGGTGGGACTGGCAGAGTGGAAAAGAAACCCCAGGTTATAGGAATCAGGAATAAGGAAAGAAAAAAAGGGAACAAAAGGAATCAGGTAGATAGAGCTCTCAAAACCCTCGCTAAAGAAGTTGCCAAGCAGCTAGAAAACCCCCCCTCCTTACTATATCCCCTTGCATTAGGCATAATATCCCTCTAGGTACACCATACCAATCCTTACCGACCCCTCTCTTCCCCTTTCTGTCTAGACACGCGTGAAACAAATGGGTACCCAGGCCTCTAAGCATGAACGGGCTCGCTCCGGGAGGAAGGCTTCAAAGAAGCCATCCGAGTCCCAGAGGGACCCCGACTCCCCTCTCGAATTCGTCATCTCCTATTGGAAATCTATTCCCGGGCATAAATTGCTGTCAAGGCAGAAGTTAGAAGATCTCTGTAGAGATACTTGGCCCACCGGAACTGCCTCCGCGAAACCAGAGTTGCGCTGGCCAAAAGGGGGCTCCTTCAATGAAGACCGTCTACAACATCTTAGAAAATACTTATTAGAAGAAAAACCCCGTCAATTGGAATATCTGGCCACCTTCGAGACGGTCAAAGGGCTGCTCCAAGGCACCAAAGGAGCAACGACCTATCAGCTGCCTATCTTAAATCATGGAAGGTCGTCCTTGCCCCCCCCATACGAGGGATACCCTGGAGAAGACCCCGTAGAACAAGCACTCATCCCCTTTTACTATAGGCAAACTACTCCGCCCGCCCCAGGTGGTCACTCAGATAGCGATGAAGACACCCAGGAGCCAGGGGCACGAGGGGGGGGCACAAGCCCACGAATAACCAGGCAGCGAGCTAAGGAGATTCAGAACGCTACCTCAGAAAGCTCTAACCCCGTAGCTCTGAGACAGCGGGCTAGAGAAATACTAGATGCCACTCTAGATGCCACCTTAAGAGACCCCAGCCTTCTAGAAAAACTTAAAGAGACCCCGGGGACGTCCAAACAAACGGAGTCCGCGGCCGTCCAGATGCCCTTAAGGGCCCTACCAATCCCACCCCTGCAACCGGACGGACCTCCTCGGATGGTATACACTCACCAACCATTCTATACGGCAGACCTGGTAACCTGGTCAAATCAAATGCCATCTTTAAGAGATGACCCGGATAAGTGCCACCGTCAGGTCAGCGCCATTTTCTCGACCCACAAGCCGACTTGGCCGGACGTTCATGTTCTCCTAAATGCCCTTTTCAATGAAGCCGAAAAGGCAGATATTTTAGCCAAGGCCGGAGAAGCGATCGAACTCCCGAATTACCAGACAGGACGCCCACAAGGCGTGGAGGCACTCACAGCCCAATGCCTACGCACCGAACCAACCTGGGACTATAATACCACAAACGGAATTTGGTGCTTAGATTTGTTTAAAAAGGCAATCTTGGACGCCATTAAGGCTGCTGGCCAGCGTACAGTTAACTGGACGAAAGTCCAAACTGTGTTACAAGGGGCCAATGAACACCCATCTGACTACTACACCAGGCTAGTATCAGCCATTAAGACCTGGGGAGGGATCGACCCAAATAATTCTCAACACGAGGTCATTGTGAAGGGCTTCTTCAAGGACCAAGCTTGCCCTGATATTAGAAAAGCCCTAAACCTACAAATAGGGTATGATGGAAAGAGCATTAGCGAAATTCTCTCCATCGCAAAATCCGTCTATAACTCCCGAGACGAGAGGAAGAAAAGAGACCCCAAGCCCGAAACGGAACAAATCCTGGCCCTCAGCATGGAACCAAATTACGGCAGGGGCAGAGGTTTCAGTCGAGGAAGGGGAGCCCGGGGAGGAGGACCTCCGAATCCTCATAGACCTTGGGGACCAGCTGCAGGAGGGTGCTTTTATTGTCAAGAGGAAGGACACATAAAAAGATTCTGTCCCTACCTCAATAATATGAATCACGGAGTACACCACAACCCGACCTATGGGTACCGAAACCAGCCTCCTATGACCTACGACCCTCAAGTACCCCCGGCACCTTACAATCCACCGCTTCCAAATGCCCCTACTAAAACTCCAGCGCCAGCGCCTCCGCCGGGACCGAGGACCCAAATGCCGACAATAACTCCATCCACCCACCCTTGGATAAACGCCTCTGCTCCGCCTCTACACCCCCCTAACCAACCCCCCCCGGACGACCAACAAACTTATTGACAATCAAAAGGGGATCCCGACCAAACCCAAACCATCTGTCCAGTCCTAACGTTATCCTCCGAAGACCCCTTTTGCACTATAGAGATAGATGGCCATCCCTATCAATGCCTATTGGACACCGGGGCCACATACTCCACTTTAACCGATAGTCACCTGGAACCAGGACCGGAAACAAAAAAAGTTATGGGTCTGGATGGGATACCCCGCACTTGTCCTCTATCACGTCCAACTAAGGTTACCCTGGGACCCCTACTCGCCGAACATACCTTTCTCTTAACCAGTAGCCCAGTAAATCTCCTCGGAAGAGACTTACTCTGTAAATTGAACGCAACAATTAAATGTTCTCAGGAAGGCATCTATCTATACATGCCGGAAAATTCCATCCCCGCATTCCAAGGAATGATGGAGGAAGTAAAGACAGATAGACAGTTCCCCGAACTCCCTCCCGAGCTAGAGAACGATCTACCCCCTTCTCTATGGGGCACCGAGTCAACCTCAGTGGGTCTCCTCCTATCGGCTACCCCAGTAAAAATCACCTATAGGACTGACCTACCCTTTCCGTGTACTAAGCAATACCCCTTACCCAAGGAAGCCATTGAGGGATTAACCCCGATGATAGAAGACTTTCTCAAAAAGGGGATCTTGGTTCCTTGTGCATCCCCATGCAATACACCAGTACTACCAGTAAAGAAACCGTCCGCTGAGGGAGCCCCAGTCCGCTACCGCTTCGTTCAGGACTTGAGACTAGTAAATCAATTTGTCATACCCCGTCACCCAGTAGTGGGCAACCCGAACTCCCTCCTAAATGCCATACCTGCAGGAACCCAGTGGTATACCGCTGCAGATCTGTGCTCCGCTTTCTTTAGTATACCATTAGACCCAGCTAGCCAATTCCTCTTCGCCTTCACATGGGGACCCAGTCAATTAACCTGGACAAGGTTGCCCCAGGGGTACGTGGAGTCACCTGCAATCTTTTCGGCAATCCTACACCAAGATTTGCAAGATATACACCTCCCAGCTGGTTCTGCCCTCCTTCTTTACGTAGATGACCTGCTCCTTTGTTCTACTAGCGAGGAAGCGTGTAAAACAGACACCAAACATCTCCTTGCCGAACTAGCCAGAAAGGGGCACAAGGTGTCACCAAAAAAGCTGCAATACTGCAAGCAGGAAGTAAAGTACCTCGGGCACATCCTTGGAGTGGGCACCCGAAGCTTAGCAACAGATAGGATAGAAGCCGTCACTAAAATTCCCCTTCCCAAAACCAAACGACAACTACGAGGATTTTTAGGAATGGCAGGCTTCTGCAGAGCCTGGATCGCGGGCTACAGCGAAATAACGAAACCGCTGTCCGCCATGACCCGCCAAGATCACCCTGACACCCTAATTTGGGAAGAAGAAGCATACAAATCTTTTGAACGGTTGAAGCGGGAACTGAGGTCGGCCCCTGCACTAGGCTTACCCGACTACCGAATCCCCTTCAACTTGTTCATCCATGAACAAATGGGGGTAGCCTCAGGGGTACTGACTCAACCTTTCCGAGATAAAGAGAGACCCGTGGCATACTATAGCCTACAATTGGACAATACTGCAAAGGGGGCAGTGGGCTGCCTGCGGGCTATAGCCGCTGCAGCGACCCTCCTCGAAAAGGCTCAAGAGACGGTCTTGGGGCATGAAATCATTGTTCATGTTCCCCACTCTGTCTCCACCCTCCTAACTCTGCGAGGCTGTCATCATTTTTCTAACTCCCGACTAAACAAGTATGAGGCCCTTCTCCTAACCCCATCAAATGTCACCATAAAAAGAGTCAACTCCCTTAACCCAGCTACCCTTCTACCTCTCCCCGATGATGGGACCCCACACCATGACTGTGCCACAATAGTCCGTCAAGCCGAGAAACCCAGGGAAGACCTAGATCACATACCCTTGGAAAACCCAGACCTTGTACTCTACACAGACGGCAGCTCCAGGGTTATAGAAGGGGAGAGGAAAACAGGATATGCCGTGGCTACCGACTTTGAAGTCTTAGAATCCAACCCGATCAACCCACAATATAGCGCCCAAGCGGCAGAATTAATAGCACTCATACGCGCCTGTGAACTCAGTGAAGGCAAGCGGGCTACCATCTACACGGATAGCAAATACTGTTTCGGGTTAGTGCACACCACTGGTCAGATTTGGCTACAAAGGGGTTTCTTAACAGCGGCAGGCTCCAAAATTTCGCACGCCGCCCTAGTGGAGAGACTACTGACCGCTATCCACATGCCCACTGCGATCGCGGTTGTTCACTGTAAAGCACATACCCGGGGCATAGACCCTGTCTCAAGAGGCAACAGACGGGCCGATAACGCGGCTCAGGCTGCCGCCCTCCGCCCCCCCAACCAAGAATCTGAGTTTCAAGCCCTACAAGTCCCACTTAACATAGATCCCACACAGATTTACAAGGAAGCCCCCGAAGAAGAAAAGACTCTCTGGCGTTCTGTAGGTGCAGTCGAACAAAATGACGTTTGGGTCCTCCCCGATGGTAGACTCGTCCTCCCGAAAACATGGGTTTCAAAATTGGTGAGGGTTCTCCACCAACAAACGCATTGGGGAAAAGGGAGACTGATAGAACATGTGAAGAGATCTTGGTACGCACCAGGCTTGGCAATCGCGGCCACAACAGCATCAAAAAACTGTATAACCTGCAGCTCCTATAATCCCAAACGACAACCCAGAGCACCCCCAGGGGCCAGACTATGGGCATTCGTCCCCTTCGAAAGCCTACAGCTGGACTTTATTGATCTGCCGCCCTGCCAAGGTTTCAAACACGCCCTCATCATAATAGATAAACTCTCCTCCTGGGTAGAAGGATTTCCCTGTAGGAAACCAACCGCTTCGGTAGTAGCCAGAGCACTCCTACAAGACATCATTCCCCGGTTTGGGGTTCCCCGCCGCCTAGACAGTGACAGAGGAACCCATTTCACGGCTCAAATAGTACAACTAGTCGCAAAGGCACTACAAATAAAATGGGATCTTCATACACCCTATCACCCACAGTCGTCTGGCCAAGTAGAGCGCATGAACCAGGAAATTAAAATCCAACTTGGAAAACTTTACAGACTGGCTGGACTAAAGTGGGTAAATGCACTCCCATTGGTTCTCCACAATATACGAAGTGCCCCTACAGGGCCCTTAAAACTGTCTCCGTACGAACTCCTATTTGGGAGGCCCCCTCCCGTCTACAATACTCTATTTCCCCTTTCGGAGCTCGAACTGGGGGAAGCAGAACTTACTAACTATGTCGTTCAGCTCCAGACGCAGCTACAGCGCCTCCACCAGTACGCGGCCATCGAAGGACAGAACCTGCCCATTGACGTGCAAGCCCACTCCTTCGATCCCGGCGACTGGATCCTCACCAAGGTCTATCAAAAGGAACCTCTTCAACCCGCCTGGGAGGGCCCCTACCAAATCCTCCTAACATCACCGACCGCCGTAAAGGTAGGGGAGAAGAATTCGTGGATCCACCACACGAGGTGTAAGTCCGTGCCACCCCCTCAAGAGACGGAAGAAAACCCCGGCGAGGACTTCACCTTTTCGACCCCTCCCACACCTCCAACCTCGTACATCGACGACGACGAGGAACAGACCGGACCAGTGGATCGGAGCCAAGGTCGGGCTCAAGAGACCGGACCAGTGGATCGGAGCCAAGGTCGGGCTCAACAGACCGGACCAGTAGATCGGGGCCAAGGTCAGGCTCAACAGACCGGGGCCAAGGTCGGGCTCAACAGACCGGACCAGTAGATCGGGGCCGAGGTCGGGCTCAACAGACCGGACAGGACACCGCGACATCCAACTGGACATCCGAGATCGTCCCAGACACCGACGCCCTCAAGCTACGTCTCAAACGCTGTGACAGCTCCATCTGACAGCTCCGCCGCTTCATTTGACAGCTCATCTGACAGCTCACCTCACAGCTCCGCCGCTTCATTTAACAGCTCATCTGACAGCCCCGCCGCTTCATTTGACAGCTCATCTGACAGCTCATCTGACAGCTCCGCCGCTTCATTTGACAGCTCGTCTGACAGCTCATCTGACAGCTCTGCCGCTTCATTTGACAGCTCATCTGACAGCTCACCTCACAGCTCCGCCGTTTCATTTAACAGCTCATCTGACAGCTCATCTGACAGCTCCGCCGCTTCATTTGACAGCTCATCTGACAGCTCATCTGACAGCTCCGCCGCTTCATTTGACAGCTCATCTGACAGCTCATCTGACAGCTCCACCGCTTCATTTGACAGCTCATCTGACAGTTCATCTGACAGCTCCGCTTGACACCTCCGCTTAAGTTTGACAACCTGCCCCTTATGCGCATTCAGCCCATGGATCTTGCTTGTGCCGCCCTCCTTCTTGCCGCCTTATCCAGAGTCACGACTACCTCATCGGACCACTGCACAGGATTGCAAACGGACTATCACTTCCTGGACTATCACGAGGTCGAGACAGGGGGAAGGTCCAACCCTGATCGAATGGGGGACTTTGATTTTTGCCTTCCTGAGTCTCGAACCCTACTGCGCCATTCCCGCTTAATGGCGGTCCTTGCCTCGAGCTCTGAGGCAGGACTGCTCCGCGAGTTCGGGTCTGACCCGCTACGGCGAGCGGGGGACCCCTAAAATCACAGGCGCTGAAGCCTGTGAGCAAGGAGACTCGGTGGGCACCTTTCGCGCCCCCCGGTACTGCAAAAGAGCCTTTTTAAAGGCTCCGGAGCGGCATCGGGAGTGAGCGCGGTGCTGAGAGTCGCAACCCAGCCTGCGGAGTGAAGCCGCGTCGCCATTGAGCGGAGAGCGCCGATTCCTTCCTGAAACTACAATTGGAATATAAAACCCGTGAGTAAGATTGACAGACGGGAACGGGACATTTAAACTGATTATAAGAAATTCGGCTGAAAACGGGAAAGGCATTAAATAAGGAAGTCTGCCTCCCCGGACTGCATGCTAACTAGAGCAACGAAAGAGCAAGCTGCATTTAAATGAAGGCTAACTTCTTAACTGTCAAAACCAGACATCTGAATTAAACTTCCCCCCAACGAGCAGGAGAGGGGGGGAAGGAAATTTGGACATTATAAACCTGTGGGAAATAAATAGAGGGAAAAGATCTTCCGCTGTTAAAACCCTGAGACGGGCTGCCGAAGCAAGGCACCAGGAAAGTGAGCTGTCAATTCAAACTGGATACAAAGTTAGGGTTTTGGCTGAAACAAAGTTAGGAGACTTTAATGGAGTTACTTTGTTTGAACTTTTGAGGACATTGAAACTGTAACAAGAACTTTAACTGTGGACCTTTGGACTCTTTGTTTCCTGCCTTATGTTTTTCTGACTTTCTCTTTCCTTAACTGGATACAATTAAATGCTCCCTCTAGAGGACTTTAGGAAAACTTATTACAGTAAGAGAAAAGAGTGGGTTTTTCCACTGGTAAACTTTTCCTGTGAGAACTGACCTTGAGGATATGAGTGGCCAACCAGAAGAGATAACAACCAGAGCAAAAGCGAAACAAATCCAGCAAGCACAAAAGAAAAGGGGTTCGATGCAAGGCATAACACCAGCTGGACAGGAAAAAGTACCAGCTGCATCTATGGAGTCAATGACACAGGCATTGCTGAAAATAAACCAGTCTTTGGAAGCATTGACAAAGCAGTCAGCGGAGAACACAAAAAAACTGAATGATTTGACAACAAGATTGGACTTGAACACGGCAAGTATAGCTTCTAATACAGAATCTATAAATAAATTGATCCAGGAAAATTCTGAAACAAGGAAAATTGCCCAAAGCGCAAAAGGTATTGCAGATGAGACAAAGAGGGAGCTTGCACCGATTGCAAAAAAGGTGAATGAACATGATGCAACTTTAGCTTTGTGGGAACTTCAGAGAAAAGAGAAGAACCTAAAATTAAGGTTGGTACCAGAGGACGAGAAGGACAATCTAGTGGAATTTCTCACAGAAAAAATTTCGGAATTTTGGCAGGACGAGCTGGAGGAGGAAGAATTCGAAATAACAACGGCCTTCCGGTTGGGCAGAAGACAAGGCAAAAAGCCTAGGGACTGTCTGATTACATTGAGATCTAAAGAAGAAAGGGACAAAATACTGGACTTACATTATCATAAGGCTTTGGAAATACAGAATTGTCAAGTTCAGATCTTTAAAGACATCCCCAAATATATCTTGGAGGTGAGGGCCTTTTACAAAGATTTGGTTTACCTGCTGAAGAAGAACAACATACTTTTCAGGTGGGAATTCCCACAAGGATTGTCTTTTAACTACACAGGAAAGAAGATCAAAATAAAAACAGTTCAAGATAAAGAACTGTTTTTGGAAAGATACCAGGAGGGCCTCCAGAAAGGAGTGATAGAAACAACAGGAGACAAAGAACCGACAGATATTGCAAATCTTTCATTTGGATTACCACCGTCAGAGGAAGAACAAAAACTTGGAGCAGTTGGAGGAATAGGCACATAGCAACACAATGTCTCTGCAACTTCTTAGCTGGAATTGTAACGGTCTTAACCTTCCCAGAAAAAGACGCCAAGTTTTTCACATCTTGAAGAGAGAGCAATTGGATTTGATATGTCTACAGGAAACGCACGTGACCAGAATACACAGGAAATTACTTGTAAACAAGAGACTAGGACAAGAATTTATTTCATCAGACAAGGTCAAAAAAAGAGGCGTCGTGATCTATGCAAAAGAAAAATTGGCCCCTAAAATGATATTTAAAGATGAACAAGGAAGATATTTGGCAATAGAAATACAAATCCAAGGAGAAAAAATTATGATATTGGGAATATATGCACCAAATGAAGGGAAGGCGGAATTTTTCAAGAAGTTGCATGAGACTTTAATGGATTATATGGACTTTAAAATTATAATGATGGGGGACATGAATGGTGTTGTCTCCACTAATATGGACAAGGCACAGAAACAAATAATTTCTAAAGACGGAAGACTACCAAAGACCTTTTTTGAAATGACGGAAACACTGGACTTGATTGACATTTGGAGAGTAAGGAATCCTCTGGAGAGAGAGGGAACTTTTTTCTCTGAAGCAAAAATGACATGGACACGGATTGACCAAATCTGGGTAACTAGCAGCATGGCACCAAAGGTCAAAAAAGTAGAAATCTGCCCAAAGACTTGCTCCGACCATAATGCTGTGAAGATGGAGATGAAATTAACAACAATTGGAACTTTCAGATGGAGGATGAATGATGCCCTATTCAGAGATGAGGAGATTTATAAGAAGGCCCAAAAAGCTTTGAAAGACTACTTCGAGATAAATTTGAGAACAGATGTGGAGAAAAGAATAATATGGGACGCAAGCAAGGCCGTGATGCGAGGTTTCCTAATACAACAAAATTCCATAAAGAGGAAAAAGCAAAATGAGAGGAAAGAAAAAATCTTGGAAAAAATAAAAGAAGGTGAAAAGAAACTGAGGTCTAAACCAAAGTCTCATGAGATTCTGAGAGAAATAAAGTACCATCAGACACAATATATGGAATTGATGAATCAAGAGATAGAATGGAAAATAAAGCAAATGAGACAAAGAACATTTGAATCGGCAGATAAATGTGGGAAACTTCTGTCATGGCAATTGAAAAAGAGACAAAAACTGAACACAGTGACAAGTTTGGAAATGGATGGAAAAATCATCCACAAACCAAATGAGATAAGTAATTGCTTTCAAAGTTTCTTCAGGAAATTATATGCACAAGGGCCTGTTGATGTGCAGGAAATAGAAGAATTTATTAAGAAGTATGGACTACCAAAGATCTCAGATCAAAGTAGAATGATTCTGAATGAGAAAATAACAGGACAAGAAATAGAGGGCGCCATTCAGAATATGCAGTTGGGAAAATCTCCAGGACCAGATGGCCTAACGGCTAGATACTACAAGGCATTGAAGGAATGGATAATACAACCACTGAAGGAGGTTTGTAATGAAATTTTAGAAGGGAAAAAGGCACCTGAATCGTGGAAAGAAGCTTTTATTTCACTCATACCGAAAACAGAGACTGAAAAGAACCAGGTTAAAAACTACCGCCCAATTTCACTATTAAATGTGGATTACAAAATTTTTGCAGACATTTTAGCAAAAAGACTGAAAAGAGTGTTGATAGGGGAGATTCATAAGGACCAAACAGGCTTTCTCCCAGGGAGATATATGTCGGACAATGTGAGGAACATTATAGACATTTTGGAATTATTGGAAGTGAACATTAATAGAAAGGCGGTTTTGATTTTTGTGGACGCGGAGAAAGCCTTTGATAATATCTGTTGGACCTTTATGAAGAAGAATCTCCAAGGGATGGGGGTAGGCCAAGGTTTTGAAAACGGTATAGGTGCTATATATTCTAAGCAAAAAGCAAAGCTGATTGTGAACAATGTGGTTACGGAAGAAATACCTATAGAAAAGGGCACACGACAGGGGTGCCCAATATCCCCTTTACTTTTTATAACAGTCCTGGAGGTTTTGTTAAACATGATTAGAGGGGACCAATTGGTTAAAGGAGTTCAGGTCGGAGCGAGAAACTACAAACTAAGGGCATTTGCAGATGACCTTGTACTGACTTTGCAACAGCCAGATACTAGTACTAAAAGAGTACTAGAACTAATTGAGACATTTGGTCAAGTAGCAGGATTTAAATTGAATAAGCAGAAAACTAAGGTGTTGGAGAAAAATTTAACAATCGCAGAAAAAGAGAAATTTCAGAGGGAAACAGGCTTAGAAATAACAAAAAAAGTGAAGTACCTGGGTGTGAACTTGACTTCTAAAAATGTGAATTTATTTAAAGACAATTATGACAAATGCTGGAATGAGGTGAAGAAAGATCTAGAAATATGGTCACGACTGAGACTTTCCTTGTTAGGCCGAATTGCTGTCATCAAGATGAATGTATTGCCTAGAATGTTGTTTTTGTTTCAGACACTTCAGATCATAGATAAAATGGACTGTTTCAAGAAGTGGCAAAAAGACATATCAAAATTTGTCTGGCAGGGCAAAAAGCCCAGAATAAACTTTAAGATCTTAACTGATGCAAAAGAAAGAGGGGGGTTTGCCCTGCCGGACCTGAGACTCTACTATGAATCGGCAGCGTTTTGCTGGCTGAAACAATGGCTGCTTCTTGAGAATACAGACATTTTGGATCTAGAAGGGTATGACAATAGATTTGGTTGGCATGCATATATATGGTATGACAAGGTAAAATTACATAAAGGTTTTAAAAACCATATTGTTAGGAAAGCACTATATAATGTTTGGATAAGATATAAAGATCTATTGGAAAGTAAAACTCCCAGGTGGCTATCACCAATGGAAGCTAAAGAGACGAAAAAACTTAATATGGAGTCCAAAAATACGGTGAAATCTTAGAGCAAGATGGTGAAAGGGTCAAATTACAGAGTTATGATAAATTAAAGTCTAAAGTACGAGACTGGTTGCATTATCTTCAGATAAACGAGGTATTTAAACAGGACAGGAAAGTAGGTTTTCAGATGGAGAGGTCGAAACTAGAAACAGAATTGTTAGAACCCAATACTAAGAACTTGTCAAGAATGTATAATTTGCTGCTGAAATGGAACACACAAGATGAAACAGTAAAATCAGCTATGATTAAATGGGCACAAGACATAGGTCATAACATTATGTTTGAAGACTGGGAAAGGTTGTGGAATACTGGTGTCAGATTTACGGCCTGTAATGTTTTGAGAGAAAATATAATGAAAATGATTTATAGATGGTATATGACCCCAGTCAAACTTGCAAAAATTTACCATTTGCCCAATAACAAATGTTGGAAATGTAATGAAAGTGAAGGTACCTTTTATCACCTTTGGTGGACCTGCCCGAGGATTAAGGCCTACTGGGAAATGATCTATAATGAAACCAAAAAGGTCCTTAAATGGACATTTCCTAAAAAACCAGAGGCTTTTCTCCTGGGCATGGTGGGCCAATTGGTGTCAAGGAAGGACAGAACTTTTTTTATGTATGCTACCACAGCAGCAAGGATTCTTCTGGCAAAGTATTGGAAGACGCAGCAGCTACCTACTCTGGAAGAATGGCAAGCGAAGGTGATTGACTACATGGGAATGGCTGAGATGACCGGCAGAATCCGTGACCAGGGGAAAGAGACAGTGGAAGAAGATTGGAAGAAATTTAAAGTATATCTGAAAAACTGTTGTAAAATTGAAGAGTGCTGAGATGTTATGGTATTAAGAAATAGAGAATTGCAGCTGTATATCATAAATTTAAAGGGGCTATAATGAAGATAAATTAATAATGAAATGAAGGGTTGCTGTTAAAAGGGAAAAAATAAGGATGCAGAAAAAGGGAGGTATGGGGAAGTCCGGGAAACAAGGTGAAGGAGAATGAGTTTATGGAATTGTACATGTTTATTTGTGTGTATGTTTTGTTTTGTTTTGTTGTTTGTTTATACTATATGTTTGGAAAACTAATAAAAATTTTTTTAAAAAAATAAAATAAAATAAAAAGAGACGGAAGAAAACCCCGGCGAGGACTTCACCTTTTCGACCCCTCCCACACCTCCAACCTCGTACATCGACGACGACGAGGAACAGACCGGACCAGTGGATCGGAGCCAAGGTCGGGCTCAACAGACCGGACCAGTGGATCGGAGCCAAGGTCGGGCTCAACAGACCGGACCAGTAGATCGGGGCCAAGGTCAGGCTCAACAGACCGGACCAGTAGATCGGGGCCAAGGTCGGGCTCAACAGACCGGACCAGTAGATCGGGGCCGAGGTCGGGCTCAACAGACCGGACAGGACGCCGCGACATCCAACTGGACATCCGAGATCGTCCCAGACACCGACGCCCTCAAGCTACGTCTCAAACGCTGTGACAGCTCCATCTGACAGCTCCGCCGCTTCATTTGACAGCTCATCTGACAGCTCACCTCACAGCTCCGCCGCTTCATTTAACAGCTCATCTGACAGCTCATCTGACAGCCCCGCCGCTTCATTTGACAGCTCATCTGACAGCTCCGCCGCTTCATTTGACAGCTCGTCTGACAGCTCATCTGACAGCTCCGCCGCTTCATTTGACAGCTCATCTGACAGCTCACCTCACAGCTCCGCCGTTTCATTTAACAGCTCATCTGACAGCTCATCTGACAGCTCCGCCGCTTCATTTGACAGCTCATCTGACAGCTCATCTGACAGCTCCACCGCTTCATTTGACAGCTCATCTGACAGCTCATCTGACAGCTCCACCGCTTCATTTGACAGCTCATCTGACAGTTCATCTGACAGCTCCGCTTGACACCTCCGCTTAAGTTTGACAACCTGCCCCTTATGCGCATTCAGCCCATGGATCTTGCTTGTGCCGCCCTCCTTCTTGCCGCCTTATCCAGAGTCACGACTACCTCATCGGACCACTGCACAGGATTGCAAACGGACTATCACTTCCTGGACTATCACGAGGTCGAGACAGGGGGAAGGTCCAACCCTGATCGAATGGGGGACTTTGATTTTTGCCTTCCTGAGTCTCGAACCCTACTGCGCCATTCCCTAGTACCTCGACTTGCCAATGACGGATACTGGGAACTCTTCATCCGAAACAAAGACTTACGCCGCATTGGGTCTGCTGCCCTCACTCTTGACCATTCTTCTTACCGTCTGACTTGCCATAACGGGACTTACCTTCTTTACGAGAGTGGAGAGGTCTCGCAAACCCCAAACTGGACCGAAGTCGAGACAGGAGGGGCTACTCACGCTTATACGGAATCAAACCACCCCTCTGGAAACTTGATTTTCGGGTTCCAGTGCCTCCGCTCCACCCCAGAAACCCGGAAGCCCCAACTCCAAGGACTCTGCCTGCGACGGTTCTGCTGTTTATGGGACTTAGGGGTCACTCATGAGTGGAAAGGGGCTGAATATCTCGAAGGGTGGCACCATCCTATACACCCCTCGCGCTCCCCCTCATGGGACCACGTCGGACCCCTGCGATGCGGCGGTATCGCCAGGGATAGGCGATTACTGAACACCACCGACCCCCTCCATCCGGTCGGCACGGCACCCCGACAATTCGGCATCGACTTGCCACTCCCGGGAGAAGACCTCCTGTCATCCTGGGAGCAAAACTCCTACATTAAGCTTCTCAGCCAGGTGGCAAAGGAGGCACCCTACCCGGACTGCTGGATTTGCGCTCACGCACCCAGCCATCTCCAACAGAGCCTCCCACTGGTCCCAGTACCGGTGACCCTAGAACAGTTCCGTTCCGGAAACGTCACCTCCTGGAACTTGACCGCACTCAACTTGACACATCAATACCTCTACCTCACCGGCCCTACAAAGGGACCCCTGTGCCGCAGCTTCTCCGGGGAAGGAACCTTCGTCGGATCCAGTACATGCACCAACACTCTGGAAATCCTACCAACTGGACTGGTCACTGTCTCCAACACAAGGGACTCCCGGACTTTTCCTAACCTTACTGTTGCCTGGGCCACTGCAGTCGGACACCCCTTGGACTGGAAGCCACAACCCACAGACACCATGCTGCTACAAACCTTTGCTTCAGGCAGAATGGAATTTTACCTCAGCGGCCTATTCTGGGTGTGTGGGCACCGCGCTTATACATGGGTGAGCCCACACATGTCCGGATCCTGCTTCATTGGCTACATCGTTCCCGGAATTAGAATATTACCACACCTACCCCCTGGAAGACAACGGAACAAAAGGGAGCAAAAGGAACTGTCAGACCTGTCAGACGTTGCTGCGAATGGAGAGACCGTAGGCCGAGCACTCTTCCCCGCCTACGGTGCTGGGTCAAACCACGTAGATATTCTCCGACTCACCGACATCCTCCTGAAATTTATGCAGGAGGCGACCCAGGTCACAGATTCCCTCATGTCCGAACTATCCGAGGTAAGACAGTTGAGCCTACAGACGAGGATTGCAACCGACTTCCTCTTGTCCAGTCAAGGAGGCACCTGTGCCTTAATAGGTACAGAGTGCTGCACATATGTGACCGACCAGACTTTGAACATAACCGGACATTTAAATAACATTCACGAGTTAGCAGGGAGGCTACACAATATCCAACATGAGGGGCTATCCGATCTGGACTTGTGGGGATGGTTACCCAAGCTAGGATGGCTCCGACAGTTACTGAAAGTCATCCTGCTTCTTATATTGACCGCTGTTTTTTGTGTCTCTATCTTATGTTGTACCGTGCACTGTATTAGCCCCTGCTGTTCCCTCCTCCGCCACTCTACTTCTTCTAACTCATTCCCTCTTCGAGCCTATTCCCGGTCCCAACACACTAACTTCCCGGACTACGTACAGATGAGACATCTGGGGGAAGGGGAATACGAGATCACTAAAAAATAGCGCTTCGGTGGTGCGGAGAAAGGATTTGCAAGTTCCTTCAGAACTTTGATGCAAATCTATCTCCGAATGGGGGACTGATACGGACCGGGAAAGGGGGGGGTACCTCCTTTCCCCTTCTCCTTTGAACAACCGAGGCGATGACCTCGAGGGTACCCGCAGTACACCCACCCTCAGTTCCCTCACCGTTGCACAAGCACCACACGTCTCCCGAAACCCCCTTTTCCTTCTTTCTTCCCCGAGCGAAATAAGCTCAAATATATGAACATATTCTCCTATCTCAGGGGTCTGCAACCTTTAAGTCAAAAAGAGCCACTTGGACCCATTTCCGAAAAAACAACAACAACTGGGAGCCGCAAAAACATTGCAACATTTAAAACAAATATAACACTGCATATATTGTTTCTTGCCTTAATACAGGATCGTGCAGTCAGCTGTCAATCTCAAGAAAAAAGGACAAATTAATAGCTATTTAAAATATTTAATTTACAACCAGGTAACCAGGTTAATGGGACTTTTGCTCCTGAACCTCAGAGCTCAGTGTCTGCACATCAGGGCTATAAGACGTCACCTTCATTTTCACACAGGCTTGCAAGCTGTCATCTGTGAGGCGTGATCGGTGTTTGTTTTTAATATAGTTCATGTTGGAGAAGACCTGCTCACATACATATGTGGAACCGAAGATCGACAGGACTCCAAATGCATACTTTTTCATGTTTATATAAGTGTTGGGGATGGCATTCCATGTTTCGAATACAAGTTTGTCCTGTTTGGGAAGGTTTTCAATATCACTCCATTTATGATTCTGAGCCAGAATGGCCTTCTGACGGGCAACATCCTCAAGAGTAGCGGTCAAGCATTTGAACTTGGACACCCATATATCTTTGTCGGCTATATCGGCCAGTTCCAGCTCAAGATCAGGTTGACTTACACCTGGAAATGCAGGCATATTCAATAGGGATGGATCGATCGCCAGGGGAGTGACAGGGAAGGAGAATGTGTTTTTTCCCTCTCTGAACCCACAGAATCGTTTCCCAAATGAGCTTTGCATTGCGGTGATTGCAGACTTGAAATATTCCAAATTTATCGTATCATGACTTTGTTTGAACTCTCTCAAAGAGGGAAAGTGAGACAGTGTACCTCTCTGGAAATCTTTGACAAACACTGTCAACTTGCGCTCAAATGCCAAAACCTCCTCCAGCATGTGCAGGGCTGTGCCTCCTTTCCCCTGAAGGGTTGTATTTAGCGTGTTTAGATGGGCTGTCATGTCTACCATAAAATGTAATTTTTCCAGCCACTCTGGCTGTTCCAGCTCAGCAAAGGTAAGCTCTTTGCTGGCCAGGAAAGTTTTTACTTCTTCCAAACATGTGACAAAGCGTTTTAGCACCTCGCCTCTGGACAACCACCGGACCTTGTTGTGGAGCAGGAAGTCCGAATATGTGCTTTCCACCTCATCCAATAGCAAACAAAACTGGCGGTGGTTTAAACCCTTTGCCATTATCTTATTAACAATCTGAATGACCACATCCATCACTTTTGTGCATTCGGGGGGAAATGTTTAAGCACACAATGCCTCTTGGTGCAGGATGCAATGAAATGACAGCAGTGTTCTACCCAGTGCCTTCTGCAGTAGAGCCGCAAAGCCCTTCTGTGCTCCTCTCATGCTCCGTGCCCCATCAGTAGCCACTGAGACCAGGTGGTTGGTGTTTATTTTTTTAGCACTTAAAAAGTCCAGGACAGCCTTACAGATATCCTCACCCCTTGTTTGGTCTTTTAGTGGTATCAGCTCAATCAGTTCTTCCTGTGGCCCAAAAGAGTTCACATATCGGCAGAACAGCGCTATTTGTTCAATATCACCTTTATCTTTGGACTCATCACAGGCGATGGAGTACGCCACAGCTGAATTAATGTCTTGAATTTGCTGTTTGCTAATGTTTTCTGCCATTTTTAGGGTTGTGTCTTTAACAGTCTTCACAGACAGAGGCATGTCTTTGATTTTCTGCACAATTTCATTCTTGTTTTTGAAGTCCATGTATAGATGTTCCGAAACCTTAATGAATGCTTCTTTTATATACTCTCCATCTGTGAACGGCTTCCCGTGCTTGACTATTTCCTGAGCGGCTACAAAACTAGCATATGTTGTGGAATTTGCAGACTTCACCCAATTCTTGAAATTATTTTTGCTCCTATCAACCTTCCTCATAAGTTCTGCAATGGCTTTTCGTCTCTCATCTCCATCTGGATATTTTTCAGCAAAGGCTGCGTGTTTATTCTGGAAATGTCTTGCAATATTTGACTTTTTGTTGTTTGCAAATTTCTCACCACATATTAAGCATACTGGTAAACCAGTCTTGTCAGTAGAGAATGCAAATGATTCTGTCCATGTATCATTAAACATTCTGTTTTCTTTAGAAATTTTTCTTTTCTTGCCTTTATCCATGGCTGGCCTACCGGGGGTCCAAAACAGGGACGTAATTAGAAATCAGAGGGCTCCATAGCAAAATTTGCTATACCCGATGTCAGGGAACTGACATCAGAGCGAGAGGCGAAGGGGAGGCTCCCAGATTCTGCAGGCGAAGGACCCAGCACCAGGGGGAGAAGCAGCTTGGTAGAGGGGGAAGGAAATCAGCGCAACACCAGGGATAAAGGGGGGCAGATGGGGGAAGCGGAGAGAGAGCTCCGGGATTCTTCTCTGTACATCAGTGAGTAGAGCACAGGTCCTCCACTACCCACGCCCTCCCTGCGCAGAAGACTCCCACGCAGTGAGAGGAGGAGGCGACTGGGAGTCAGACAGCTTCTATGCTGGAAGAGGTTTAAGAAACGCCCACAGACGGATTCTGCTAGCGACTGAGACAGCTACGCGGAGATGGGCTGTGCAGTCAGAACGGTTTAAAAAGGCAATTAAGCCTAGAGAGGCGGCAGTTTACGCACGAGTAACTCATACCCATTACACCCAATAATCAATGCCCCAAAATGCCATAGAAAATTAATCAGGGCCCCAGTGTACCATAAATCATAATCAGTGCCTGATGTAAATAATAATTAATAATGAGGCATTCGTCATTATAAAAATACCTTTTTTGACACTTTTTATTATTTCTTTGTTTGACCCCTCAGAATTACTTCTCCTCGTAGAAATAAACATTAAATTAACAAGTTACCTTTTTTTGAGTGTGTGTTCTTCACTCCCCTTCAAAACAGTGACCAGTGTATATGCCCCCTTTCAATGCAGCCTGCTTACAAAGGCGGGACGACAAAGACCAGCAATAAGCTGTTGCATAACGTTCCCCAAGGAAAGTGTTAGCTATTCACCAAACTTCCCCCTGCTTAAGTTTAAAAAGGGGCTTCAGGCAACTAAAAAGGGGCTTCAGGCAACTAACTCCCACGTGGAATTGCCTATAGTAAGATGGCGGCCGCCTCAGAAGACCACATGGGCAGATAAGATGGCTGCTGGGACGATCCGGTTACCCAGCAACAGCACAGCTGATTCCAACGCTTTTAAAAGCAGCCGGCAAAGCAAGCGTTGGAGCGCCGAAGCCACCTCACCCCCACAAGGAGAATGCTGCGCATGTGACCAAATAGCGAGGACTTACTTTGCTAGAGACAAGGCCCGACGCTACCACAAGCCTCCCTCTCTTCGCGCCGCCCAGCCTCCCAAGAAAAAAACCCCACCTCAAACAGTCACAAAGCACAAATTCCACGCGACCGCGACTTGATCCGCCCACAACCTGATCCGCCAGGCGCGCCGAGTCCTCCCCAGGAAAGGTAAAATGCGGCGATGAGCTTGCGTAGCGCGCTGGGCTCCCAGCAGCGAATCGACTTGGGTAGGCAGCAAGCAATCCAAACAGAGAGGTTTTCGGCGCGATCAAGGCGCCCCCAGTAGATAAGGGAGTGATCCAATCATAAGCGGCTTTTTGCGTGTTTCCGCCCAGAAAATGCGCCTCCTCCCCTCGCCTCCTCCCCTTGCCTCCGCCCCGGAGCCGCAGCAAAGGCTTTAAAGAGCCGCATGCGGCTCTGGAGCCGCAGGTTGCCGACCCCCGTCCTATCTCTTCCTATGGCTATTTGCGCTCCATACTTAGAACGAGTAGACCGGGCGTTCCTGTATCTCCGCTTATTCCTATGGCTGCGTCTTAGCCAATCACAGCCATGCATTCATCCTGCAGGAGCTAGCTCAGGGAGCCCTTGCACGCCTCATTGAACCTACTGACAAGCTGTTGACGGCCCCCCACTGTGAGAACAATGGATCCGAAACCAGAGACCTCGTAAAACTGTCAAAATGTATCCATTCTTGCTACAATGTGTCCATTTTGTTTCCGCTTTTGATCACCAATACGGAATAGGTCAGACAGCATAGGAAACCTTTGGAAATTGATATAAAATCAACCATAACTCTGATTTCTTTGCTCTTGGTGTCATTCAACTCAGCTCCCTTTGGACTCCATGATGTGATCCCTACTTCCATAATCCCCGGAGCGACAGGGCACGTACACAGGAACTTCTTAATCCTGTCAGATCGCTTCGCATAACCCTTCCTCCGGGCAATACCAGGTGGCAGACGATGCATATCTCTGGCCCTTTGTCCTGCCACCACCGGTACTTGATAAATGTTTATCTGTGTGTATCTCTCGCTCTACATATTTCCCCCTCCCCTATCTCAAATGTTAATTAGTGTAACC
This sequence comes from Podarcis muralis, assembly GCF_004329235.1. NCBI lineage: Eukaryota > Metazoa > Chordata > Lepidosauria > Squamata > Lacertidae > Podarcis > Podarcis muralis. The sequence goes on along the minus strand of NW_021164424.1, from coordinate 13,101 downwards.
CCACCTTTGACGTGTGTAATATATTCATGATGTAATCCGTGAAACCCAACCTTCCCATAATGTATTCATGACGTTTCGTGCACTGTATTCTGGGACTTGGAGGGAACTTTTAAAAGTCTATGTCGCCCCATTCTCGGGGTTCAATGCCATTTTTGAACCTGTTGCGCAATAAACTCGGATCTTCGTATTTTGCTCCTGTGTCCGGCTGAGCTCCTTTCTCCTCCGCTAGGACCCGCGGACTTTGTCCGACGAGCTGGGTGGCTGTGCACTCACGCACTCAGATTTGCCGTCACAAGTAGCTGGCTAAGAATGCAGGAGAGGGATTTAACGGGAGGGAAGAAAGAAAGGCAAAAGTTTCTCCCCGCCCAAGCCAGCCATCTCTCTCTCTCTCTCTCTCTCTCTCTCCCTCTCTCTCCCTCCCCCCCTCTCTCTCCCTCTCCCCCAGCAGCACCGGAGCACAGAGAGGAATTCGAAGGAAGACACTCTGCTTTCCCCTCTGCTTGCCTGGAGGGTAGGGGCTTTCCCTGCTCTTTGTTCCGTTTGAGCAAACACAGCAACGAAACAGAGAGGGTGGGCAGTAAGACCCTGAGGCAGAATGCAGGAAAGCAGCCGCTTCCTCTTTTCAGGTTTCCCTTCTCCGTGAAGCGCGATTTGATTTTTGCCTGATTTTTCGGCTCCAGGGACCACACATTCGCTCAATAACATGCACAGACATTTCCCCTTCCTTTTTAGGAGAAAAAATCTGCGTGTTATAGAGGGGAAAATACGGTATCTTGGCTAAAAGACTAAAAAGAGTGTTAGTGGAAGAGATACATAAAGACCAAGCAGGCTTTCTCCCAGGAAGACATTTATCTGACAATGTGAGAAATATAATTAACATTTTAGAGAAACTACAAGTGAATATAAACACTAAGGCAGTTTTAATATTTGTGGATGCGGAGAAAGCTTTTGACAACATTTCTTGGACTTTTATGAAAAAGAACTTACAGGGTATGGGGGTAGGCCAAGGTTTTGAAAACGGTATAAGTGCAATATATTCAGAGCAAAAGGCTAGATTAATTGTAAATAATGTGGTGACGGAAGAATTTAAGATAGAAAAATCTCCCCATTGCTTTTTATATCGGTTCTGGAGGTTTTGCTGAATATGATTAGAAGGGACCAGTTGGTTAAAGGTATACAGGTCGGAGCCAAACAGTACAAATTGAGAGCATTTGCAGATGATTTAGTATTGATGTTACAGGAGCCAGAATCTAGTACTAAAAGGGTCTTAGAACTGATTCAAGAATTTGGTCAGGTTGCAGGGTTTAAACTGAATAAGTAAAAAACCAAGGTTTTAGAGAAAAATTTAACACCAATAGAGAGAGAGAGGTTTCAGAATATGACAGGTTTAACAGTGGTTAAGAAAGTCAAATACTTGGGGATCAACATGACAGCAAAAAAATGGGAATTTATTTAAAGACAACTATGAAAAATGCTGGGTTGAAGTGAAAAAAGATTTAGAAATATGGTCAAATTTGAAGCTTTCACTGCTGGGTCATATCGCTGCTATAAAAATGAATGTATTGCCTAGAATGTTGTTTCTGTTTCAGGCATTGCAAATTGTGGACAAAATGGATTGTTTCAAGAAGTGGCAGAGAGATATTTCAAGATTTGTCTGGCAGGGCAAGAAGCCTAGAATAAAATTTAAAATATTAACAGATGCAAAGGAAAGAGGTGGATTTGCCCTGCCAGACTTTTAACTTTACTATGAATCAGCAGCTTTTTGCTGGTTGAAAGAATGGCTACTTCTTGAAAACACAGACATTTTTTATTTGGAAGGTTTTAACAATGTATTTGGATGGCATGCATATTTGTGGTATGATAAGGTCAAAGCGCATAAAGCATTTAAAAATCATATTGTTAGGAAAGCATTATTTAATGTTTGGATAAGATATAAGGATTTATTGGAAAATAAAACCCCAAGGTGGCTGTCACCGATGGAAGCAAAAGCTCAGAAAAACCTCAATATGGAGGTTAAATGGCCAAAATATTGTGAAATTCTGGAACAAGATGGAGATAGACTAAAACTGCAGAGTTTTGAGAAACTAAAGAACAAAGTGCGACTGGCTTCATTATTATTAGATAATGGAGGCATATAATTTGGACAAGAAAATTGGCTTCCAGGTGGAAAAAATCAAAATTAGAGACAGAATTGCTAGAACCCAAAACTAAGATTTTGTCAAGGATGTATAGCTTGCTGTTGAAATGGAATACTCAGGATAAAACGGTGAAATCTGTTATGATTAAATGGGCACAAGATGTTGGACACAATATTATGTTTGCTGACTGGGAACAGTTATGGACCACAGGTATGAAGTTTACGGCATGTAATGCCTTAAGAGAGAATATTATGAAAATGGTATACAGGTGGTACATGACCCCAGTCAAGCTTGCAAAAATCTATCACTTGCCCGATAATAAGTGTTGGAAATGTAAAGAAACTGAAGGTACATTCTTTCATCTTTCTTTCTCCTCATCCCCATCTTCTCTCAACCTTCCCTCTCCCCCATCTCAAATCCCCTCAGAAACGGCTCTTTATTTTCCCTCCAAAAGTGACTTCCGGGGTGGCGCCATCGGCAATGGCGGATTCCCTCTAACTTGGAGGGGACCAGCTCTGCAGAAATCGGGTCTGCACCGCTGGCACCACCCCCCTCTGGGTAGCCAATCAGAAAGAGGCTCTGGCCCTCTGGTGGAATGGTGAGGCACTGCACCCCCAGACTCTGCTCTGGCTCTGCTGTCCGTCACAGCAGCCAGCTGCCCCAGCAGGCCTTGCAATCTCCCCACCGCTTGAGCCGTCCTCCATTGTCTCCCAAGACAGACGGATGAGGAGAGAGCCATTCAGGGGCCACAGGAAAGGGGCATCGGGGGCCGACAGAGGCAAACTGGAGCGGGGCAGCATCGCTGAAAGGATGCCTACCTCTCTCTTATTCTAAAAGATCACGCCACATATTTCCACGAGTGCTGGGTAGATTCCGGCAACAGTCTTCACAATTTATGTATTCAATAAACATTGGTCACGTGTTATAAAAGGAATACGGATTGTGTTCCCCCACCTTTTGGATACTTAAATTGTGATGCCCAGAACTGAACACAGTATTCTGGGTGGGGTCTGACCAAGGCAGAATAAAGTGGTACTATTCCTGCCCTTGATCTGATTCTGCCTTCTGCCACGTTGGCCTGTGCTCCCTGTTTGGTGTCGTCCCCAAATGTGATGAGCATCCTCTCAGTTCCTTCATCCAACTCATTCATAAAGACGATGAATGACAACGCGCCCAGGACTGAACCCTGCAGCACCCCTCTTGTCACTTTCCCCCAGGATGATGAGGAACCATGAAGGAGTCCTCTTTGGGTTTGGTCTGTCAAATCCACCAAACAGTTACCTTGTTCAGCCAAAATTTTACCAGCTTTCTCACAGAAAGATCATGGGGGACTTTCTCAAAAGCCTTACTGAAATCAAGATGCACTATTTCCACAGCTGTTCCCTGATCAACAAAGTTTGTAACTCCATCCAAAAAAAGGGGAAGAGAGATTTCTCTGGCTTTTCTTGTTTTTGAGAAAGCCATGCTTTCATCCTGTATGTTTCTGTTGTGAAATCTTCAGATGGAGGGCACATAAATATTAAAAATGATAATAAATAAGGATATTGACAAGCTGAAACATGTGCAAAGGCAATTTATGTAATTATTTAATTTGTATACTACCCAACCCAGTGGTGCCAACTTGAATAAAACATTGGTGGGCGGCCAGGTAAGGCCTGCCTTGCACAATCACATGACGCATGCAGGTCATTGGAATGGCAATGCCTATCAACTGGGGGGGGTGGCCCCCTCAAATATATCATTGGGGGGCAAAATCCCCTCAGCCTCTAAAAGTCGACTCCTGTTCCCACAGGTCTAAGGATGGTTACAACATAAAAAAACAACATAAAAACACAAAATATACATCTGTAACCCCCCTCACTACCACATTTTAAAAGGGCATTAGATGTCAATCAGCAAAAGGCCTGGTTGACAAGGTACGGATTTGCCTGGCTCCTAAAGCTGTATAATGGTTGTTCCAACCGTTGCATGAATTGTCTGATGGGAAGTGAGATAGGAGCCCTTAGTGAAGCTCTTTCCACATTCCACACACTGATAGGGTTTCTCCCCTGTATGAATTCTTTGATGGGAAGTGAGATAGGAGCTCATACTGAAGCTCTTTCCACATTCCATGCACTGATATGGTTTCTCCCCAGTATGAATTCTCTGATGGGAAGTGAGAGAGGAGCTCTGACTGAAACTCTTTCCACATTCCATGCACTGATATGGTTTCTCCCCTGTATGAATTCTCCGATGGGAAGTGAGATAGGAGCTCTGACTGAAACTCTTTCCACATTCCATGCACTGATATGGTTTCTCCTCTGTATGAATTCTCCGATGGGAAGTGAGATTGTAGCTCATACTAAAGCTCTTTCCACATTCCACACACTGATAGGGTTTCTCTCCTGAATGAATTCTCTGATGGGAAGTGAGAGAGGAGCTCTGACTGAAACTCTTTCCACATTCCACACACTGATAGGGTTTCTCCCCGGTATGAATTTTCTGATGGGAAGTTAGTTGGCTTCTCTGACTAAAGGTCTTTCCACATTCCAAGCACTGATAGGGTTTCTCCCCTGTATGAATTCTGTGATGGGAAGTGAGAGATGCACTATGACTGAAGCTCTTTCCACATTCCACACACTGATAGGGTTTCTCTCCTGAATGAATTCTCTGATGGGAAGTGAGAGAGGAGTTCTGACTGAAACTCTTTCCACATTCCACACACTGATAGGGTTTCTCTCCCGTATGAATTCTTCGATGGGAAGTGAGAGAGTCGTTCCGACTGAAGGTCTTTCCACATTCCATGCACTGATAGAGTTTCTCTCCTGTATGAATTCTCTGATGCTTAGTGAGATCAGAGCTCTGACTAAAGCTCTTTCCACATTCCACGCACTTATAGGGTTTCTTTCCAATGTGATTTCTTTGATGGGATGTAGAATGGGAGCTCTGACTGCAGCTCTCTCCACATTCCATATTTTTGCATGGCTTCTCCTCTCCGGGGGTTTTGTCATGTTCATCCTTGTTCTTGTTTTCCAATTTATCAAAATCTGCAATGGAGACAAAAAAGGGATTAGAGCCTCAGGAACAAATCAAGAAGAACTGAAGGGAGTTGGGTCTTTGTTCATTGCCTTTGTTGGTTGTCATTAACCAACATTTTTATTCATATATCCTAATGGATTGTTGAATGTTGATTTGTTTGATATACAGTAGTGGCCAAAATTGTGGAAGCCTTTTGGGAAAAAAGTATATTTCAGATGTTTGATGCTTCGTAACACGACTTCGTTTAGAGTAATACCACAAAATTATGTATCAATGGAAAGATAATTTAATGAAGAATGTAATTATCTGTATTCTATCAAAAGTCATAGCGGAATAACCAGAAAAAGGAAGCACAACTTGCTTAGCTTGACTTTTGTCAGTGTGTTATGTTATACTGTGGAAAGTTGATATAAAATTTACAGATTGTATATTATTAAGAGAGAATTACATGAAAATGATGTATAGATGGTATATCACACCAGTGAAAATGGCAAAGATGTTTAAGAAAGAAAATAAGAGATGCTGGAGATGTCAAGAAAAGGAAGGAACATTTTATCATATGTGGTGGGAATGCAAATGCATTAAAAATATTGGGAAATGATATATAATGAACTGAAAAAAATGTTTAAAATGAGCTTTGGTAAACATCCTGAAGCCTTTCTGTTAGGTATCTCAAATCAAGAGCTGCCAAAAGAAAAATGGACATTATTTATGTATGCTACAACAGCGGCAAATATCTTGACTACAAAATTGGAAGATGGAAGAAATACCATCAAAAGAACAATGGTAAGAAAAACTGATGAATTATGCAGAATTGGCTAAGCTAACAGAGAAAGTACGAGAGAAGGACAAAAAGGATTTTAAAAGAGTTTGGGAACCATTTACAGGTTATTTGCAGAAAAAACAACTGGCAGGGTCTGAATAAACGTTCACAACTTTATTATAGTAACAGAAATTTTAGCAAAATGATAAGGGAATTTACTTTTACATAAAGCAGGACACAATAAATAAAACTAAATAACTCAGTAGAAGGGGAGTTGAGGGAAGTCCGGAGAACGGAAGGGAGAACATTTGTATATAACATGATGATTGAGATATTTTTATTTGTTATAAAATTCAATAAATATTCATTTTTAAAAAAGAAGATTGAGGAAAACTTAACCAAAGCTGGCCTTTCTATATTTGTGAAGAGGTATAAGGAGACTTCCGGGTTGGCGCCATTGGTAATGGCGGACTCCCTCTGACTTGGAGGGACCAGCTCGGCGGGAATCAGGTCAGTACCGCTACGGCGAAGCAGGGACCCTCTAAAAATCACAGGCGGGTGAAGCCTGTGAGCGTGGGACTCGGCGGGCACCCTTTGCGCCCCCCCAACTCGTAAGGAAACCCGATTGTGGGCTCCGGAGCGAAGCGGGGCGAGTGGTGCGGTGCTGTGAGTCAACTACTTCTTCCGCGGAGCGAAGCCGCACAGCTGTTACCGGAGAGCGCTGACTTTTTCCTGTGACAATTCGACTACAAAAGCAACTATCCGTGAGTAGGATAAATTGAAAAATTGAAGCAAAAAAAAAAAAAGGTTTAATTCGGCAACGAGCGGGGAGGCATAAACAGGAAGTTCGCCTTCCGTTTCTTGTAAATAGACTAAAGCAAAGAAGCTGCAAGCTAAAGCCTTGGTTTTTTACTTATTCAGTTTAAACCCTGCAACCTGACCAAATTCTTGAATCAGTTCTAAGACCCTTTTAGTACTAGATTCTGGCTCCTGTAATGTCAATACTAAATCATCTGCAAATGCTCTCAATTTGTACTGTTTGGCTCCGACCTGTATACCTTTAACCAACTGGTCCCTTCTAATCATATTCAGCAAAACCTCCAGAACCGATATAAAAAGCAATGGGGAGATTGGGCAACCTTGTCGTGTCCCTTTTTCTATCTTAAATTCTTCCATCATCACATTATTTACAATTAATCTAGCCTTTTGCTCTGAATATATTGCACTTATACCGTTTTCAAAACCTTGGCCTACCCCCATACCCTGTAAGTTCTTTTTCATAAAAGTCCAAGAAATGTTGTCAAAAGAAATGTTGTCAATTTGGATTTAGTTGACATTTGGAGAACAAAGAACCCCTTGGGTAGAGAGGGAACTTTTTTTCTCTGAAGCCAAAATGACATGGACAAGAATTGACAAATTTGGGTAACTAGAGGACTGGCTCCAAAGACAAGAAAAGTGAAAATTTGTTGACGGAAATGACTGGCAGATTCCGAGAACAGGGAGAAGAGTCGGTGGAAGAAGACTGGAAGAAATTTAAAGACTATTTACAGAAATATTGCAAAATTAATGAATGTTAGAATGATGTTGGATTGAAATTAAGTGGTTTCTAGCTGTAATGGTATAAAAGAATATGAAAAAAATGGTTTTTTAATAGGCAAAAATTTAATGCTATAATAATAGATTAAGATTAAAGATCAGGATAAAATAAGGAGGGAAAGGAATTGCTGAACTAATAAATTGAACTGGAATACAAAAAAGGGAGGTATGAGGAGGTCCGGGAAACAAGTAAATGAAAGATAAGTGATGAAAAGATTGAATTGTTTTTAACTATTTTTATTTTGTATTTTGTATTTTTTCTTTTTCATTTTGTAATATTGTAAAAACCTTAATAAATATTTATAAAAATAAAAAAAGAAAAGTGGAAATTTGCCCTAAAACTTGCTCCGACCATAATGCTGTAAAGATGGAGATGAAACTAACACCAATTGGCTCTTTCAGATGGAGGATGAATGACACCTTGTTTAGGGACGAAGAGGTGATTAAGAAGGCCCAAAAAACCTTGAGAGACTATTTGAGATAAATATGAATACTACTGTTGAAAAAAGAGTAATCTGGGATGCAAGTAAAGCGGTCATGAGAGGGTTCCTGATACAACAGAATGCAATAAAGAAGAGAACTCAAAACGAGAAGAAAGACAAAATTTTGGAGAAAATAAAGGAAGGTGAGAAGAAACTGAGAGCAAAACCAAAGTCGCAAGAGATTTTGAGAGAAATAAAGTTATATCAAGTACAATATATGAAAATGATGAACCAGGAAATAGAATGGAAAATTAAACAGATGAGACAAAAGACATTTGAGTCGGCTAATAAATGTGGGAAATTGCTGGCCTGGCAAATGAAAAAAAGACAAAAACTCAACACTATTACAAATTTGGAAGTGGAAGGAAAGAATATACAGAACCCAGTGGAGATTAGAAATTGTTTCCAGAGGTACTTTAAGCAACTATATACACAAGGGCCACAGAAAGAAATTGACATAGATCGATTTTTGAAAATAAATGGACTACAAAAAATCTCTCAAGAAAACAAGCTAATGTTGAATTATAAAATAACTGAACAGGAGGTAGAAGGTGCCATCCGGAATATGCAATTGGGTAAATCTCCAGGGCCGGACAGCTTAACTTCAAGATACTATAGATCTTTGAAAAGTTGGATAATACAACCACTAAAAGAAGTTTGCAATGAAATTTTGGAAGGGAAAAAAGCACCAGAGTCGTGGAAGGAAGCTTACATTACACTTATACCGAAAACTGAGTCTGAGAAGACACAGCTTAAGAATTGCTGCCCCATATCTCTGCTTAATGTGGATTATAAAATTTTCGCAGATATTTTGGCTAAAAGATTAAAAAAAGTACCAGTGGAAGAGATACATAAAGATCAAGCAGGCTTTCTCCCGGGCAGACACTTGTCTGATAATACGAGAAACAGAATTAACATTTTAGAGAAATTACAAGTGAATATTAACACCAAGGCTGTTTTGATATTTGTGGACGCGGAGAAAGCATTTGACAATATTTCCTGGAGTTTTATGAAGAACCTACAGGGGATGGGGGTTGGTCAAGGTTTTGGAAATGGTATAAGTGCAATATACTCTGAACAAAAGGCTAAACTAATTGTTAATAATGTGGTGACAGAGGAATTTAAGATAGAGAAAGGGACACGACAAGGTTGCCCAATTTCCCCATTGCTTTTTATATCGGTCCTGGAGGTCCTGTTAAATATGATTAGAAGGGACCAATTGGTTAAGGGTATACAAGTCGGAGCCAAACAGTACAAATTGAAAGCATTTGCGGATGACTTAGTATTGACATTACAGGAGCCAGAATCTAGTACTAAAAGAGTATTGGAACTGATTCAAGAATTTGGTCAGGCCGCAAGATTTAAGTTGAATAAGTTAAAAACCAAGGTTTTAGAGAAAAATCTAACAGTGATTGAGAGAGAGAGGTTTCAGAGGGAGACAGGTTTAACTTTGGTTAAGAAAGTGAAATACCTGGGGGTTAATATGACTGCTAAGAATGTGAATTTATTTAAAGATAACTATGAACAATGCTGGACGGAAGTGAAAAAAGATTTACAAATTTGAAGCTTTCATTGCTAGGCCGTATTGCTGCGATAAAAATGAATGTATTGCCAAGAATGTTGTTTTTGTTTCAAACTTTGCAAATTTTGGATAAAATGGACTGTTTCAAGAAGTGGCAGAGAGATATTTCTAGATTTGTCTGGCAGGGCAAGAAGCCCAGAATAAAATTTAAAATACTAACGGATGCAAAAGAAAGAGGTAGATTTGCCCTGCCAGACCTTGAACTTTATTATGAATCAGCCACATTTTGCTGGCTGAGAGAATGGCTGCTTCTTGAAAACACAGACATTTTGGATTTAGAAGGTTTTAATAATGTATTTAATAATGCATGCATATTTGTGGTATGATAAGGTCAAAGCACATAAAGCATTTAAAAATCATATTGTCAGGAAAGCACTGTTTAATGTCTGGACAAGATATAAGGACCTACTTGAAAATAAAACCCCAAGGTGGTTGTCACCGATGGAAGCGAAGGCTCAGAAAAACCTCAATATGGAGGCCAAATGGCCGAAATATTGGGAAATTCTGGAACAAGAGGGAGATAAATTGAAATTGCAGCGCTTTGAAAAACTAAAAAATAAAGTGCGAGATTGGCTTCATTATTATCAAATAATGGAGGCATACAATTTGGACAAGAAAATTGGCTTCCAGGTGGAAAAATCAAAATTGGAAACAGAACTGTTAGATCCTAAAACTAAGACTTTGTCAAGGATGTATAACTTGCTGTTGAAATGGAATACTCAGGATGAAACGGTGAAATCTGCTATGATTAAATGGGCACAAGATGTTGGACATAACATTATGATAGCTGACTGGGAACAGTTATGGACCACCGGTATGAAGTTTACGGCATGCAATGCCTTAAGAGAGAATATTATGAAAACGATATACAGGTGGTACATGACACCAATCAAGCTTGCAAAAATTTATCATTTGCCCGATAATAAATGTTGGAAATGTAAAGAAACTGAAGGTACATTCTTTCACCTTTGGTGGACGTGCCCAAGGATCAAGGCTTTCTGGGAGATGATCTATAATGAAATGAAAAAGGTATTTAGGTATACCTTCCTGAAGAAACCAGAGGCCTTCCTCCTGGGCATGGTCGGCCAATTGGTGCTAAAGAAGGATAGAACTTTCTTTATGTATGCAACAACAGCAGCAAGAATACTTATTGCAAAGTATTGGAAGACACAAGATCTACCCACCCTGGAAGAATGGCAGATGAAGGTGATGGACTATATGGAATTGGCGGAAATGACTGGCAGAATCCGAGACCAGGGAGAAGAGTCGGTGGAAGAAGATTGGAAGAAATTTAAAGACTATCTACAGAAATATTGTAAAATTAATGAATGTTAGAATGATGTTGGATAAGAAGTTAAGTGGTTTTAGCAGCAATGTTACAAAGGAGTATGCAAAAATGGATTGCTAACATGTGAGAATCTAAAGTTATAATACATTAAGATAATGGATTAAGATAAAAATAAAGAGGGAAAGGATTTGCTGATTTAACTAACTGAACTGGAATACAAAAAAGGGAGGTGTGAGGAGGTCAGGGAAACAAGTAAATGAAAGACAAGATATGGAAAGATTGATTTGTTTTTAATTGTTTTATTTTTCTGTATCCTGTATTTTCTTTGTTTCTTTTTTTTACTCATTTTCTTATTATTGTAAATTTTTTTTGAAACTTAAAAAAAAAAGGAGACTCCCATGGACTGCAAGATCAAACCTATGCATTCCGAAGGAAATCAGCCCTGAGTGCTCACTGGAAGGACAGATCCTGAAGCTGAGGCTCCAATACTTTGGCCACCTCCTGAGAAGAGAAGACTCCCTGGAAAAGACCCTGATGTTGGAAAAGATGGTAAAGGCAGGTAAAGGTGCACAACAGCAAGTGATGATCGAAGAATGGAGAGTCTGTGCCTGCAAGACAGAAGAAAATCATCTGGGTGTTTACAAGATGACATGGGGCAATGGAAGGTGAAGCTGAGTGCAAGGACTGATCTAAATGCTAGAATTCCAAGGGAAAAGCCATTATCTCTCAAGCCAAGGTGGAAAAGATTAAACTGGGCTAAAACCCATGGTAACTGGACAGCGGAAGAATGGGACAGTGTTATTTGGAGTGATGAGACCCAAATCTCCTTGCTTGGTAGTGAGGGCATGAAATACGCGAGGAGGAGAATCGGAGAAGATTTACATCCTACTTGCATTACACCGACCGTGAAACACTCAGTTAGCGTTATGATCTGGGGTTGTATGACAGCAAAAGGCAGAATTTGTGTCATTAATGGGAACGTCAATGCCCCCAAATACATAAATCAAATACTTTAAACAGGACAGGAAAATAGCTTTCCAGATGGAGAGGTCGAAAATAGAGACAGAATTGTTAGAACCCAGTACTAAGAACTTGTCGAGAATGTACAATTTGCTGCTGAAGTGGAATACACAAGATGAAACAGTAAAATCAGCTATGATCAAATGGGCACAAGACATAGGTCATGACATAATGTTTGATGATTGGGAACAGTTGTGGAATACAGGTATTAAGTTTACAGCTTGTAATGCATTGGAGAGAGAATATAATGAAAATGATCTATAGGTGGTCACATGACCCCAGTCAAACTCGCAAAATCTATCATTTGCCCAGCAACAAATGTTGGAAATGTAATGGAGAGCTGAAGGTACTTTCTATCACCTTTGGTTGGACCTGCCCGAAGGTAAAGGCCTACTGGGAAATGATCTATAATGAAATTTAAAAAGTCCTTTAAATGGACATTTTTTGAAAAAACCAGAGGCCTTTCTCCTGGGCATGGTGGGCCAATTGGTGCCAAGGAAGGACAGAACATTTTTTATGTATGCTCGCTACTACAGCGGCCAAGAATTCTTCTGGCAAAGTACTGGAAGACGCAACAGCTACCCACTCTGGAAGAATGGCAAGCGAAGGTGATCGAGTACATGGGAATGGCAAAGATGACTGGCAGAATCCGTGACCAGGGGAGTGAGACGGTGGAGAAGATTGGAAGAAATTTAAAAAATATCTTAAAGACTGTTGTAAGATTGACGATGGCTGAGATGTTATGGTTATAAGAAATAGAGAATTGCAGCTGTAAATCATAACTTTAAAGAATGTAAAATGAAAATGAGCGAAATTAATTGAACTAAGGGTTGCTGAGAAAGGGCCAACATAAGGATGCAGAAAAAGGGAGGTATGAGGAAGTCCACGAAATAAGGTGTATGAAAATAAGTTTAAGAAATTATATGTGTTTATTTGTTTGTATGTTTTGTATTGTTTTGTTTTATTATTTGTTTTATATATGTTGGAAAATTAATAAAAATTATTAATAAAAAAAAAAGAAGCCTACTTATCTTTCCTAACAACTCTGAAGCTGACATTTAAGATGCCTGGGCAGTTCAGACGCAGCCGAATCATGGTATAAAAGGCAGAACTGGAGGAAGATTTTTGACAGAAAAAACTGGAATTTGCTGTTCAAGGTTTATTGTGGGAGTGTTAGGTTCCCAGGTGTTGTAGGGACGCTGCTGAGCTCTGTG
>NW_021164423.1:22225-42920 GCF_004329235.1 Podarcis muralis | reverse complement strand
CTCTCTCTCTCTCTCCAAAAGTCTGACACCCAGGTGCTTCTCCTCCGAACTGCCCTCAACGCAGAGTCAGAAGAGGAGGACGCGGAATGAATGATATGAACCAGGAAGTGATGTCACTAATATGGGAGCGAAGACCTGAGAGTGCAAGAGGTGCGCAGACTTCTGCAGAGTGCTCACCCTGTCCGTGTCAATGTAGTTCAGATGCCAGAAGTCAGTGACCACGAATATATAGAAGAAAAAGAAAACCGGTAAATTGTTGGCTTTCCTAGAAGCTTGTTTGTCGGAGTGTCATATTGTGTCACTGCAGAGATCCCCACGTTTGCCAGAGTCAGGTTTCCTAGCAGTGATTCCAGGCACTGGGAAGTTCTTAAGGATGCTGGGAATCAGCGATGGAGTGGGAGGCAGGAAGCTCAGTAGACAGTTTCCTTAATGAAAATGCTGTGTTCTTTTGCAGGTTTGAGATTTAGGGCACTTTAGACTGTCACTGTTTTTGAGTGGGATTCGTAGAATCATAGAATTGTAGAGTTGGATAGTACCCAAAAGATTGTCTAGTTCACCCCCCCCCGCAATGCAGGTCTCACAGGGCAAATTCAGGTTGCAAAATTGGTTCTTTGGGAGCTCTGGTGCAACAAACCCACAGATTGCCAAAGACTGGACTTTCTGCAGTAAGGAAAGTGACAGGGAAATACACTGTAGAGCATTTGCTCTGATGTAACATCATCTAACCTACCCACAAACAAATCGTAAGGAATATGCAAAAAAAAGGGGGGGACGCGGGTGGCGCTGTGGGTTAAACCACAGAGCCTAGGACTTGCCAATCAGAAGGTTGGCGGTTCGAATCCCCGCGACGGGGTGAGCTCCCGTTGCTCGGTCCCTGCTCCTGCCAACTTAGCAGTTAGAAAGCACATCAAAGTGCAAGTAGATAAATAGGTACCGCTCCAGCGGGAAGGTAAATGGCGTTTCCGTGCGCTGCTCTAGTTCGCCAGAAGTGGCTTAGTCATGCTGGCCACATGACCTGGAAGCTGTACTCCGGCTCCCTCGGCCAGTAAAGAGAGATGAGCGCCGCAACCCCAGAGTCGGTCACGACTGGACCTAATGGTCAGGGGTCCCTTTACCTTTACCTTATGCATTCAATAGCAAATATCATCTCCCTGCAAACAAATTGGGGTGAATCTTCAGTAAACATTGTTGCCTGGAAGCACCTTTGATGTCTCTGCTGCTTGACATGCCAAATCCCCTGCAGACCTGTCAGTCTGGAAGAGCTCTTGGCACAGGCAATAGCTGTGGAAGCCTCCCCAGGCATAATCAAAACATAAAGAACACAGTTGGTTTGTTTGGAGGGGCTCTCTCTTGTCTTCTGCCCGAGTTCAGGTGCTTCCAAAAGAGAGGATGGGAAAAGAAACAGGGTCCATCTTGAGCCCAAGACCACAGATAAAGAATCCTAGCCTGAAAGAAAAAAGCAGGGTAGACTATATTTAATATTTCACTGGATGACTTAAACTGATGACTTGCATAAGAGTGACTGGGCCATTGCAGACCAATCACCACAGACAAGTCCTTGCATCACTTCAAACTCTTTGTCTTTTTCAGTAGACTCCATTCACACAATCTGCTGCCTGCCATAAAATGTTCACAAATAAAGTATGGAGAAATAAAAATTCATACGTTCATCTGTCACCCTGTCCACAGATTCACAGGTTTCCTATCTGCTTTGCATATTTCTCATTGGTGGAATGTTTGATGCGGTGTTTTCTCTCTCTAAGAACTAAGGGTACAGTGGTACCTCGGGTTACATACACTTCAGGTTACATACACTTCAGGTTACAGACTCTGCTAACCCAGAAATAGTGCTTCAGGTTAAGAACTTTGCTTCAGGATGAGAACAGAAATCGTGCTCTGGCGGCACGGCAGCAGCAGGAGGCCCCATTAGCTAAAGTGGTGCTTCAGGTTAAGAACAGTTTCAGGTTAAGTACGGACCTCCGGAACGAATTAAGTACTTAACTCGAGGTACCACTGTACTCTCATTTTCCTACTCATATTGAAATACTGCCCCTCAATGAGGCCAAACTTAGATTCACAAAATGTTTAGGGGTATGCGTACCTCCAGAAAAAAGCACTAGATGTATTCGGAACACCGTGAGAAATGCTTTCTTTATTTGTATTTTATATTCCTACAGCTTTTTATTGCCTGTTTTAAAGTTGAATGTAACATAATTTAGTTAACCCGTTGGTATAAGTGTGTGTGTGTGTGTGTGTGTGTGTGTGTGTGTGTGTGTGTTTAGAAAGGAATAATATTGTTGGTTGCATTCTTTTCTGTGTTCGGTTTTCACCATAGGCTGCTGCAGTTGTGTCAGCGGACGATGGCTCTCCCTTTGGGAAGAGGAATGTTCACTCTGTTCTCGTATCATCCAGTTCCAACAGAACCGTTGCCTATTCCCAAATTAAACCTGACAGGTGTGTTCTTGCAATATGTAGCATGATAACCTGATTTACCTGCGAGCTCACGCACACACAGCACTGCCTGCTCTACAATGCTACCATTGTAGCATGAAATCCATGACACTCCTCTGGATTAGGGAGTGGGGGAATCTGAAGGAGGGAAGGAAATTTAGGGATAGTTGGAGTCACAACAGGAACAAAAATTAGTGGCTCTTATAGCAAGTTTGTTCCTCGAAGGAGGGTTTGTCGGGCTACTAGCTGTGATGGCTATGCTCTGCCTCCATGGCCATAAGCAGCAATCGAACCAGGCCACTGTCATAATAATAAAGAATAATAATATTTTTATTATTTATACCCCGCCCATCTGGCTGGGTTTCCCCAGCCACTCTGAGAGGCTTACAGCATATATAAAACACAAGTCAGTTTGATGTTTACAGTGGTACCTCGGGTTACATACACTTCAGGTTACATACGCTTCAGGTTACAGACTCTGCTAACCCAGAAATATTACCTTGGGTTAAGAACTTTGCTTCAGGATAAGAACAGAAATCGTTCTCCGGCGGTGCGGCAGCAGCAGGAGGCCCCATTAGCTAAAGTGGTGCTTCAGGTTAAGAACAGTTTCAGGTTAAGAACAGACCTCCAGAACGAATTAAGTTCTTAACCTGAGGCACCACTGTAGCTTACTGTGACGCCAAAGCAGCTAACTATGCTTAGCCCTCCCAAGCAGAAAGGGGTTTTCTTCTACGGTTCCGATTCACATGCAGTTGGTCGTTCTGCACCCTGTAGGCCGGGCTCCTCCTAGGAATACCACAGTGGACCTCAACAGTGGGAACATAGATGTGCCTCCGAACATGGCTTGCTGGGCCAACTTCCACAATGGCGTTGCTGCTGGACTGAAGATCGCGCCTGCTTCTCAGATAGATTCTGCATGGATCGTCTACAACAAACCCAAAAATGCCGAACTAGCCAATGAATATGCAGGCTTCCTCATGGCCTTGGGTTTGAACGGCCACCTCACAAAGCTCGCCACACTCAACATCCATGACTACCTGACAAAGGTGAGACGCTTGACCCAAAGGCAAAGGGAGGAGAACGTCACAATTTTTGCATTCCTGACTATAGTCAGGTGGTCATGCCAAACCATGGTTTCTGCTAATCGTAGTTTAGTACCCAGACATACAGGCAACCACAGTTCAAGCCTGCTTGTCTGCCTTTGTTTTCCGCTTGCCCGGCAGTTCTGCCTCCAGAGGCAGACCAGCAACTGTAACCGTCATTACTGCATCGCAGCAAACCATGGTTTTATCAACGATGGCTTCGCACTGGTGAAAAGCTTTTCTCCTTGGGCAAGGCAAGGCACTAGATCTTTGCCAATTCCTCCCTAACCGCTGCAGTTCCCCACATCCCTAAAAAAAATTAGTCATGGGGGGCAAGGAAGGGCCCCCTCCAAACAATATGTGTTTGTTGTTTGTGTGTGGTGTATGTTAAAATAAATGAATCCTTTTTTAAAGAATATAATTTTTATTAAATTTTCTGTTTTACAATTTAGAATATTCATTTATACAACCTTAAAATATCAGTGACATCCCTTCTTCTCTTTCCATAGTTCATTTTACATAGCATAAATCCCTGCATATTTTATATAAACTAAACCATTCAGTATTCCATTATTACTTCCGTCAAAACTTATTTACACTGTTGAATACATCTTAATGCTGCCAACGTTTTCAAGTGTACACAATTCCTCCCATATATTAAGAAAATATTTCCCAATCTTCTTTAAACCAATGTTCTTCTTGTTCTATATGTTAGGTCCACAAGCTTCGCATGTTCCATCAGTTTAAGTTGCCATTCTTCTTTGGGACCGTGCTTGTTTTCCATTTTTGGGCTAACGAAACATGGGCTGCCGTAGTGGCATACATAAATAGCCTTTTTTGACACCTGGGAATTTCCATCTGAATTATCCCCAGCAAAAATAACTCTGGGGTTTTTTTGTTTGTTTTTTGGAAAGGTGCTTTTAAACATTTTTTTCCAGTTCATTATAAATTATTTCCCAATACTCTTTTACCCTTTTACAGGTGTATCACATATGAAAGAACATACGTTTGACCTCATTGCAGCTCCAGCACTTATCTGATTAAGATGTATAAATAAAAGAATCCTGAAACATGGCCTCAGGCTTTTCAGTTTGGGGTGCAGCTCATGAATGTGTGTTTGTGCATTTGTTCCATTCAAAAAAGGCACCTGATGAATGCGTTTGTTTCTCCTGGCAGGGCCACGAAATGACGAGCATCGGGCTGCTGCTTGGGGTCTCAGCCGCCAAGCTGGGCACCATGGACATGTCCATCACTCGCCTGCTCAGCATCCACATCCCTGCTCTTCTCCCGCCCACTTCCACCGAACTGGATGTGCCTCACAATGTACAAGTGGCAGCCGTGATAGGGATTGGCTTGGTCTACCAAGGCACGGCTCACAGGCACACGGCCGAGGTTCTGCTGTCGGAAATAGGTAAAGCTCCAGAGAGGAAATCTCTTGGGGTGGCATCCGGGTCACAAATGTTTTGTGCAAGTAGCCAACACAGGTGCCCTCCAGATGTTACTGGACTTGCATCCACATCCCTGACCACTGGCCATGCTGGCTAAAGCTAAGTTGTAGTCCACAACATCTGGAGCGAGCGCTGTGTGGGCTTCCCTTCGCAAATGATTTCATGGAGACCTCCTTGCAGTTGTACGAATTGGTAGATTTTATTTTTGCTGCCACAGGCTAAAACCTTTAAGGAAGCTGTCCAAATTGGCCCCTGATTTGTCCCTGATACAGTGGTACCTTGGGTTACATACACTTCTTACATACGCTTCAGGTTACAGACTCCACTAACCCAGAAATAGTACCTCGGGTTAAGAACTTTGCTTCAGGATAAGAACAGAAATTGTGTGGTGGTGGCACAGCGGTGGCAGGAGGCTCCATTAGCTAAAGTGGTGCTTCAGGTTAAGAACAGTTTCAGGTTAAGAACGGACCTCTGGAACTAATTAAGTACTTAACCCAAGGTACCACTGTAATATGATATTGAGCAAAATACGGTGATCTAAGCTTTTCAGTACTCAAATTCAGGTTAATATTTAACTGAGTAAAAATCAACTATTTTCTTTCTTTCTTTCTTTCTTTCTTTCTTTCTTTCTTTCTTTCTTTCTTTCTTTCTTTCTTTCTTTCTTTCTAGTTTTGACTTACTCTTGTTATTGTTGTTTTAAATTTAAGGGCGCCCCCCAGGCCCTGAAATGGAGTATTGCACCGACAGAGAGTCCTATTCGCTAGCTGCTGGCTTAGCTTTGGGCATGGTTTGCCTTGGGGTAAGTGTAGCTCTCTCTTTTGGGGAACGTGTGAGTGTGAGTGAGATAGAGAGAGAGAGATGCTGGACTGTTTGCTAGATTTCCATCCGAATGCAGCACCTGTTTGCTGAGCGTGCTTCAGTCACCTTGGGCCGCAAACACGTTTGTAGAACAGGATAGGGCTGATTTAACCCTTTGTTCTCCGTTCCTCCTGCAGCACGGCAGCAACTTGATAGGCATGTCGGACCTCAACGTGCCTGAGCAGCTTTACCAGTATATGGTTGGCGGCCACCGGCGGTTTCAAGCTGGAATGCACCGTGAAAAGCACAAGTCTCCAAGCTACCAGATTAAGGTGCACACTTCAGTTTTCTTAAACCATGCCTTATTCCGAGTTGGACAGTTGGTCCATCTCGCTCCCTGTTTTCTTCACTGGCTGGCAGCATCTTCCCAAGGTTTCAGGTAGGGGGTCTTTCTCAGCCCTACCTGAAGATGCCAGGGGCTGATGCTCTGAAACTGAGCTCTGCCCTTTGAGTACTGCAAGGATCAGACTTTGTGCACTGAAGCTTCTCCCCTTCATCCTTTTGTAAGGAATAGGTTGGTTCGTTTCTTCGCACCTTTGTTCAAGGGACCTCAGAGCTGTTAGTTTCTGTTTGCCACTGAGCAGCTGCTTAGAGTCACAAGGCTCTGTTTACATTCCAGACACATTCCAGGCTGTTGGAAGTCTCACGGGAGACAGGAGATGGGATGGGATGTTAGTGGTTTCCTGTTCCTTTGTTGTTCAGTTGCTCTCTGCTTTCATAGAGGATGTATTTTTCTTTGCTGTCTGCGAAGCGAGAAATAAAACTCTTTTTTTAAAAAAATAATAATTTTTATTAATTTTCCAAGCATATAATAAAACCAAACAATCAAACAAAACAAACAAAACATACAAACATATAAACATGTATACTTTCATAATCTTATCTTCCTACACCTTGCTTCCCGGACTTCCCCATACCTCCCCTTTTCTGCATCCTTGTTTTTACCTTTCTTCAGCAACCCTCCAACTGATTAATTAATTCACTTTCATTCTAATTTCCTTAACTTATTGTTTACAGCTACAATTCTCTATTTCTTAACACCTTAACATCTCATTACACTTCAATTTTACAACAATTTTTAAGATAAATTTTGAATTTCTTCCAGTCTTCTTCCACTGTCTCTTTCCCCTGGTCACGGATTCTGCCGGTCATCTCTGCCAGTCCCATGTAGTCGATCACCTTCGCTTGCCATTCTTCCAGAGTGGGTAACTCTTGTGTCTTCCAATACTTTGCCAAAAGAATTCTTGCTGCTGCAGTAGCATACATAAAAAACGTCCTATCCTTCCTTGTCACCAATTGGCCAACCATGCCCAGGAGAAAAGCCTCAGGCTTTTTAGAGAAGGTCCATTTAAGAACCTTCTTAATTTCATTATAGATCATTTCCCAAAAGGCTTTACTCTTCGGGCAGGTCCACCAAAGGTGATAAAAGGTACCTTCAGTCTCATTACATTTCCAGCATTTGTTGTTGGGCAAATGATAAATTTTTGCAAGCTTGACTGGAGTCATGTACCACCTGTAAATCATTTTCATAATATTTTCTCTTAATGCATTACATGCCGTAAACTTAACACCAGTATTCCATAACTGTTCCCAGTCAGCAAACATAATATCATGACCAATGTCTTATGCCCATTTAATCATAGCTGATTTGACCGTTTCATCCTGTGTATTCCATTTCAACAGCAAATTATACATTCTTGACAAGTTCTTAGTATTGGATTCTAACAGTTCTGTTTCTAATTTTGACCTCTCCATCTGGAAACCTATTTTCCTGTCCTGTTTAAATACCTCGTTTATCTGGAGGTAATGCAACCAGTCTCTTACCTTAGATTTTAATTTCTCATAACTCTGTAGTTTAACTCTTTCACCGTCTTGTTCTAAGATTTCACAGTATTTTGGCCATTTCGACTCCATATTAAGTTTTTTAGTCTCTTTAGCTTCCATTGGTGATAACCACCTGGGAGTTTTACTTTCCAATAGGTCTTTGTATCTTATCCAAACATTGTATAATGCTTTCCTAACAATATGGTTTTTAAAGCCTTTATGCGATTTTACCTTGTCATACCATATATATGCATGCCAACCAAATCTGTTGTCGTACCCTTCCAGATCCAAAATGTCTGTATTCTCAAGAAGCAGCCATTGTTTCAACCAGCAGAAAGCTGTCGATTCATAGTAGAGTCTTAAGTCCGGCAGGGCAAACCCCCCTCTATCTTTTGCATCAGTTAAAATCTTAAATTTTATTCTGGGCTTTTTGCCCTGCCAGACAAATTTGGATATGTCTTTCTGCCACTTCTTGAAACAGTCCATCTTATCCATGATCTGGAGTGTCTGAAATAAAAACAGCATTCTAGGCAATACATTCATCTTAATGACAGCAATTCGGCCTAACAAGGAAAGTCTCAATCTTGACCATATCTCTAGATCTTTCTTTACTTCTGTCCAACATTTGTCATAGTTGTCCTTAAATAAGTTCACATTCTTAGAAGTCAGGTTTACCCCCAGGTACTTCACTTTTTTTGTGATCTCTAAACCTGTTTCACTCTGAAACTTCTCTTTTTCAGCCATTGTTAGATTTTTCTCCAACACTTTTGTTTTCTGTTTGTTCAGTTTAAATCCTGCTACTTGACCAAATATCTCAATTAGTTCTAATACTCTTTTGGTACTAGTATCTGGCTGTTGCAAAGTCAATACTAGGTCATCTGCAAATGCCCTTAGTTTGTAATGTCTGGCTCCGACCTGAACTCCTTTAACCAACTGGTCCTCTCTGATCATATTTAACAAGACCTCCAGGACTGATATAAAAAGTAAAGGGGATATTGAGCATCCCTGTCGTGTACCTTTTTCTATAGGTATTTCTTCCGTAACCACATTATTTACAATTAACTTTGCTTTTTGTTTAGAATATATAGCACCTATACCGTTTTCAAAACCTTGGCCTACCCCCATCCCTTGGAGATTCTTCTTCATGAAACTCCAGCAAATGTTATCAAAGGCTTTCTCCGCATCCACAAAAATTAAAACAGCTTTCCTATTAATGTCCACTTCTAACAATTCCAAAATGTCTATAATGTTCCTCACATTATCTGACATATGTCTCCCTGGAAGAAAGCCAGTTTGGTCCTTGTGAATCTCCCCTACCAACACTCTCTTCAGTCTTTTTGCCAAAATGTCTGCAAAAATTTTGTAATCCACATTAAGTAATGATATAGGGCGGTAGTTTTTAACCTGGTTCTTTTCAGTCTCAGTTTTCGGTATAAGTGAGATAAAAGCTTCTTTCCACGATTCAGGTGCCTTTTCCCCCTCCAAAATTTCATTGCAAACTTCCTTCAGTGGTTGTACTAGCCATTCCTTCAGTGCTTTATAATATTTAGCCGTCAAACCATCTGGTCCTGGAGATTTTCCCAATTGCATATTCTGAATGGCACCCTCTATTTCTTGTCCTGTTATTTTCTCATTCAAAATCATTTTGCTTTGCTCTGAAATCTTTGGTAATCCATACTTCTTGATAAATTCTTCTATTTCTTGTTTGTTGACTGGCCCTTGTGCATATAATTTCCTGAAAAAACTTTGGAAACAATTACTTATCTCATTTGGTTTGTGGATAATCTTTCCGTCCATTTCCAGGCTTGTCACAGTGTTCAGTTTTTGCCTCTTTTTCAGTTGCCATGACAGAAGTTTCCCACATTTATCTGCCGATTCAAATGTCTTTTGTCTCATTTGCTTTATTTTCCATTCTATCTCTTGATTCATCAATTCCATGTATTGCATCTGGTAGTACTTTATTTCCCTCAAAATCTCATGAGACTTTGGTTTAGACCTCAATTTCTTTTCACCTTCTTTCATTTTTTCCAAGATTTTCTCTTTCCTCTCATTCTGCTTTTTCCTCTTTATGGAGCGAGAAATAAAACTCTTTAGCCATGTAGCCACAAATCTCATCACTTCCGCATGCTGCTGGAAGCTCTGCTGAATGGGGGAACGTGCCTTGGTGCCTTATCAGAGGCTCAGGTCGTTAATTAACGTCGGAAGATGAGCTTTATCAGCTTGGCCGAGTGGAGATTCCGACAAGAGCACCATCAGTGGAGTTCCAAGACAGTCTCCCATCTCAGTTACTGGTTAGGCTCAGTCCTACTTTTCTTGGGGGGCAGGAGTCCATCAGACCACCTTCAGAGGTTTCCCTCGGCCCACCTCTCGCACAAAGCAAAGTTGTTGTGAAATTGCTTTGAGATCTTTTATGGGAAGCCATTTGTAAGCGGAACAAAAGTAAGTAAATATAAAAGCGGCGTGCGACATCGTTCTCTAGCATTCAGGCTGATTTATCTCCCTGCTTTTAATCTTTACAGGAAGGAGACACCATAAATGTGGACGTGACGTGTCCAGGCGCGACTCTGGCGCTAGCGATGATCTACCTAAAGACTAACAACAGGTATTGGGTTTGGAATCGTGCTTTAAGTGTAAGAGACGTAACCTTTTAGAATCACAGGGCTTCATGCTTAAGGGTACTTGCAACTCATCACAATGCAGGCAGTTCCCAGAATGTGATGGAGGGACACTCAATAAATGCAAGGAAGCTCTGCAGTTCGGTCTGAGCATTTGGAATTGTCCCTCTGCAACTTACTGAAATGGGTGAGGATTGTAGCAGGAGGGCGGCAGAGCTGAAAGATTAGAGAGGAAGTTAGAAAAGCAGCAAGCAAACTCAGCCATTCAAGATGTGCTCTACTGAAGCATGTCTTCATGCTTCCCTGAGCAAGCCATTGTAATTCAGACCTCTTTCATTTTACTTTTTTACTTACATTTTGCTAGGTCCATTGCTGACTGGCTTCGAGCTCCGGACACCATGTATTTGTTGGACTTCGTGAAACCAGAATTTCTATTGTTAAGGGTATGTTCATATTTTGGGGTCGTCTTTTGTTTTTTTTGCTCTTCTGCAATGCCCTTTGCTCAAAACGGAATTTCCTTATTTATTGAGTTTTTTAAAAAAAGAAGGTTTATATACCACTGAATCAACAAAAGCTTCTAAGTAGTTTACCTTTTATTGGGTTTACTTTATGCAAATCTGTGAAAATAAATTGTATGAATTACTTTTGCATATTTCAGTCTGGACACATGCTGGTTGCCGTTCCTGCCTAGGCCATTCATCTTTTTAAGAAAACACACACACACACACACACACACACACACACGCACACACACACACACACAAACGACAGTGCTCTCCATCCTGTCCCAGTTTTAGAGTCACTTTGCATAAGAGAAAGTTTCTACATGCAAGGGCAAATGTGGCCAGCAGAAGTGCAATATTCAGCAAAGCCAAAACACCTGCGTGCTCATTGGTTGGCAATGTAAGCTTGAGTTGCACTTGAATCTGTCAGCTAAATTGCTTGTTGTGTAAAAATATATATGCTGCGATTTTCAGCAGCAAAAAAGGAAGCCCAGAAATGCAACTCAGAAAGTTAAACAAGATGCTCTTGTTCAAATTACAGTGGTACCTCAGGTTAAGAACTTAATTCGTTCTGGAGGTCCATTCTTAACCTGAAACTATTCTTAACCTGAAGCACCACTTTAGCTAATGGGGCCTCCTGATGCCACTGTGACGCCACCGTGCAATTTCTGTTCTCATCCTGAAGCAAAGTTCTTAACCCAAGGTACTATTTCTGGGTTAGCGGAGTCTGTAACCTGAAGCATCTGTAACCTGAAGCGTCTGTAACCCGAGGTACCACTGTATTAGGCTTTGAGTCAAAGGCTACTTTGCAGTTGATCTGGTCCTGTTGGCTCATGGCATTACTTGTTTGTTTATTGCATTTTTATCCTACCTTTCCTCCAAAGAGCTCAAGGTGGCATATGTGGTTCTTTTCTTGCCCGTTATATCCTCACAACAACCCTGTGAGGTAGGTTAGGCTGTGAGACCGTGGCCCAAGGTCACCCAGTGAGCTTCATGGCCGTGCGGGGATTTGAATCCCAATCTAACACCGCAGACTATGAAAGCCAGTGTCTGGTTGTGTAATGGTGCACAAATCGTTCAAACCGAGTTTGCAAAATAGAATTATTGCGTAGATTATTGCACCGTCCTGAGAAAGAGGGTTTGCGTTTTCTCCGACAGTCTTAAGAATTGCAGGGTGCTTTTGGGTTCTGAGCTTGAAACAGAAGTGCCTGTAACTTCCTGATCAACTCAAATTGATTCCTTAGGAATTCTTACACGATTGCCATTTCTGAGCTCATCACAACTCGCTTTCCTTTACCCTCTTCTGATCCTCTTCTTTGTTTGCAGACGCTTGCTCGGTGCTTGATTTTGTGGGATGACATTCTGCCCAGTTCTAAGTGGATTGACAGCAATGTGCCACAAGTAAGTAGCACGAAGTACACGAAGCCAGCGGTTCAGGGAATTTCTACCCTCGGGGAACCCTGTAAACATCAGCAGGTCTGGACGAGGGTGCCTTGTTCATCTGCTTCATGCCACCTGTTTCAGAGGACCATGAGTTTTCTAGTGCACACAGTGGCCGAGTTTTCACCATAATGCCTCTGTCTTAATAAACCAGGATATGCACAAGTTGGTTGCAGGTATCTGCAGTTCCTTTGCAACCACTTTGCTCTGCCCAGTGAACAAGTAGCTGAGCTTGGCTTTAAAAGAGGATTCAACAGATCCACGGAGGATAAGACTATCAATGCCTACTAGCTGCAAATGGCTATGCCCTGTCTCCACAGTCAGAGGCAGAAATGCTTCTGAATACCCAATGCTGGAAACCACAGGAGGGGAGGGTCCTCTTGTGGGTTTCATAGGCATCGGCCACTGGGAAAATAGGATTCCAGACTAGATGGCCTGGTCCAATAGGCTCTTCCTATGTTCTTAAGGGACGCGGGTGGCGCTGTGGGTAAAACCTCAGCGCCTAGGACTTGCCGATCGTCAGGTCGGCGGTTCAAATCCCCGCGACGGGGTGCGCTCCCTTTGCTCGGTCCCAGCGCCTGCCAACCTAGTAGTTCGAAAGCACCCCCGGGTGCAAGTAGATAAATAGGGACCGCTTACTCGCGGGAAGGTAAACGGCGTTTCCGTGTGCTGCGCTGGCTCGCCAGATGCAGCTTGTCACGCTGGCCATGTGACACGGAAGTGTCTTCGGACAGCGCTGGCCCCCGGCCTCTTAAGCGAGATGGGCGCGCAACCCAGAGTCGGACACGACTGGCTCGTACGGGCAGGGGTACCTTTACCTTTATGTTCTTAAACCAGGATTCAGCTGATAATTTCACCTTTTCTGCTCCTTGCTAAAGAGTAATAAACTAAAGAAAAGGCATGTGATGCTTCCGGTAGGCAGACCTGCAAAACTGCCCAAGTTTTCTGGTTTCCTCCATTTCCCCCTTACAGCAGTAAAGGGTTCTACACTTTGTGGCTAGAGACATGCATGGAGTCGACATGTTATTTCACATAAACAAGACAAACCACACATTCTAAGCATGCTGACTTGAGAGCAAGCTCCTTTCATGGAAGTCAATTCTAGCTAACCATGTGTAGAAGTGAGCTGTAGCTTGCATTAGTCTCTATAAGAGAAGACATGTGATGCTTACAGATTGTATCTGTAATGGACGAATAGGTTACTGGAGTCCTCTTGTTTTCAGGCATCCAAAATTAAAATCTTGCAGCTGGGCTCTGACTTTAAAAAGTAAAGTGTATCCACGAAGCTACAGAAACCTTTGCACAAACGGCAATGACTCTATGCATCCGCTGGCTTGTTTTTAACAGATTGTGAGAGAGAACAGCGTATCCCTTCATGCGACTGAAATGCCTTCTTCCGAGGACCTGAATTTGGAGACTCTGGCGTAAGTAATCAAATGGGACCGATTCCTACTTCCTGTAGTCCTTGGGCAGGTATAGCAGAGGACAAACTCAGGGGCCCTAGACATATTATGTCAGTGGGTGCGGGAGGTTCTGTAGCATGGCAGCTCCTTGTGCTGTGGGGGCTATTATTGGGATATTGTTTTATTTTTATTTTATATATTGTGATCTTTTTTGTGAACTGCCCTGAGACCTCCGGGTATAGGGCGGTATATAAATTCAATAAATAAATAAAAAATATGTGGAGTCAGACCCCTTGATCCACGTGAGCCAGAGAGGCAACGGATCTTGTACAGCTGGCATGCGAGGAAACTTCTTCCCTGCGTGTCTGCCGAGCTGCTCAGCCAAGTCCTGCTCCCCTCTGGGGAAGGTCTCCTCGTGAGCCGGAAGTGCAGCAGGGCTTTGCTGAAACTCCCGGCTAACTGCTGACGTGTGGGAAAGCGCAACATCCCTGCTGCTTTCCCATGAGTTCGGGAATTGAACATGCATAAATGCCTGTACTGCAAATGTATTGCAATCAGGCATGTGTGCAGGCATCTCCTTCTGCTTGTTGAGCTTTTGGAAGTTAATAGAAATGCGTTGAATAAGTGGCTTTGCAGCTATAACAAAGGTGGCATTTTTTCATCTCCGCCAAACTAAGCAGTTGGCTCCTTACCTTTCTCGCCCTGACCTAGCCACTGTGATCCACGCGACGGTCACCTCCAGACTGGATTATTGTAACTCGCTCTACGTGGGGCTGCCCTTGAGACTGATCCAGAAACTCCAGCAGGTGCAGAATGCCGTGGCGAGACTCCTTACGGAGTCCTCGCTGCGGGATCACATTCACCAGGTGCTATAACACCTGCACTGGCTCAGGTTTAAAGGTTTAACCTTTAAAGCCCTATACGGCCTAGGACCCTCGTGCCTACGGGACCGCCTCTCCTGATATGTCCCACAGAGGACCTTACGGTCTTCAAATAAAAACATCTTGGAGATCGTGGGCCACAGAGAGGTTAGGCTGGCCTCAACCAGAGCCAGAGCTTTTTCAGCCATGGCCCCGATCTGGTGGAACGTTCTATCACAAGAGACTAGGGCCCTGTGGGACTTGACGTCTTTCTGCAGGGCCTGCAAGACAGAGCTGTTCCACCAGGCCTTTGGCCAAGGCACAGTCTGACCCCCTCCTTCTGTAATCCTCATAGAACTCTAGCCCAATGGTTGCCATTAATTTGGCTCTGAATTGATTTTAGAATGAATTGATTTTAGAATGTATTTCAATTAATTGATTATGATTTTACGTAAACTGTGTTATTTTTACTGTTGTTAGCCGCTCTGAGCCCGGCTTCGGCTGGGGAGGGCAGGATATAAATAAATTATTATTATTATTATTATTATTATTATTATTATTATTATTATTAATTTGCCAGTCTTCCTTTTTGCTTCCATCCATCTAGTCCCAAAGCCCCAGGGTTCAGTTGCATTTTTGCACTGTATTAGCAATATGAGAACAACCTCTTGAAAATATATAAACCAGGTTGTATCAAGATAACTTTCCCAACCCAAGCCTCTTTCCTGCAGGATCATCCCACAGCACCTCTGTAACATTTTAAGGTCCACAACCACACGGGCATGGCCAAATGCTTGGATCAACAGAAGCCCTGATTTATTGTTTTGAAGTCCCACGTGCTTGACCACTCCTGTGTGGTTTTGGACCCCTGAACATTACAGCTGAGTCACGGGATAAATTCATGGAAAAGTGTGTGTAGCAACAGCATCCTGAATGAGCAGAGGCTTATTGGCGAGCATTCCTAAGACAGGTCAGGTCACCCCTCCAGTGCTTTTTAGGAGAATTCAGCTTTCCTGTTGCAGAAGTAGCTCAATTGCATGATATTTTTTTTAACCAGAGAGGAAGTGGAAGCCAGTGTAATTTGATATAATCTTTTAACTGTATATGAAGACACACCTTATGCCAAACATTTCTTTTTAGGCAGGCTCATGTCTACATCATCGCTGGTGCCTGTTTGTCTTTGGGTTTTCGGTTTGCCGGTTCAGAAAACCTAGCTGCCTTTAACTGCTTGGTAAGTGCATCAGTAGCTGGTCAGGATTTATTATCATAGACCTGCAGGGATGGGTCGTGGGTTCAAGCCCCATGTTGGGCAAAAGATTCATTCATTGCAGGGGGTTGAACTAGATGACCATTGTGGTCCCTTCCCCGCTCTATGATTCTATAGTGTAACGTAATCTCAGGGAAATATACAAGTCCAGGGTACATAATTTATGCCTCCCCAAACCCCCACTTTCCCACTGTTCTGTGCCTGTGAATTTCAAGGCCAAGTTGTGACTGCAGGGTTCCTGTGAAAGCTTGATATTGATACATGCTAAACCAGGAGTAGGAAACCTGCGACTCTCCAGATGTTTTTGCACAGTGACTTCCAGCATCCCTGATCAATACGCTCCCTGCTGAATGGAGCTAGAGGCAATTGGAGTCCCAACAGCTTCTAGGGAGGGGGACGCAGGTTCCCCACCCCATCCTAAAAGAAGAAAAGGGTTGGGGAATGATGTTTCTTCCAACTCTTCCATACTATGTTGCTTGAGCCATGTGGATGGTTTTACCATAATGATGAATGACATTTCAGCATCTCATGCCTGGGACAACTAGCTCATGCCTGCTTTCTGACGGCAGTGCACAGATCCACAAAGGGCCAGCAGCAGCAGCAGCAGCAAACTTAAAATAACCTGCAGTCTTGTTACTGCAATAATATACAGTGGTACCTCGGGTTAAGTACTTAATTCGTTCCAGAGGTCCGTACTTAATCTGAAACTGTTCTTAACCTGAAGCACCACTTTAGCTAATGGGGCCTCCTGCTGCTGCCACGCCGCCGGAGCACAATTTCTGTTCTCGTCCTGAAGCAAAGTTCTTAACCTGAAGCACTATTTCTGGGTTAGCGGAGTCTGTAACCTGAAGCGTATGTAACCTGAAGCGTATGTAACCCGAGGTACCACTGTAATGTTCAGAACATTATAGGGTGCCTGTTTGAAGAAACACGGTTTTAACATGTTTTCTGGGAGGTTGCAAAGGGAGGCTGCAGTGTGTGTGTGTGTGTGTGTGTGTGTGTGTGTGTGTGCGTGTGGTTTGATGAAACGGGGGCAAAAACTGAGAAACCCCTGCTTCTTGCCTCTGGATTATAGGTTTAGAAGTGTTTGCTTCAGGGCCAGGTGGCTTTCAGGTCTCTTCTGATTCTGATCTTACGAAAGAATAATGAAGGGTGCATATTTATGGGCGAGGCTTTAGCAGGGTGGACGAGTGAGTGGTTTGCATGTCTTGAGAGTCCAGGATCACTCCCTGCCCCACGGTTGTTTCTTGCGCTTTCCTGACATGTGCCAATTTTGAATTCCTCCGTCTAGTACACATTTGCAAAAGATTTCATGAAGTGTTTGTCCTCGGCTACGGCTTCCATAGTAAGTTTCTCCAGATTCACTATTGTTCATAGTAAAATCCAAAATTTTATAATGCTGTTTTGGTTGAATTTTTTGGGGAGGGGGAGAGGGATCATTGGACCATTACCCTGACCCCACATGTCCTCAAGTACTGCAGTAACCTACCCTTCTGCTAGCTAAACAGAGAGTTTGAGAAGAGGAATGGGTACTTGTTCCGAATGTGGTCCACAGCTTGCTTTATTTATTTATTTATTGCCTACTCTTGACCCTAAGGTCCCAGAGCAAGTTACAACATTAAAACACAATATTAAAAACAGCTTTAAACAACTTCCAGTCATAAAAACAAGGGGAGTCTTAAAAAATAAAGACCTCAAGTGCCAAAAGCCAGAGCAAAGAGGTGCGTCTTGTATCATTTTCTAGAAGCTGTATAATGAAGGTACCAGGTGCATTTCTGTGGGGAAGGAGTTCTGTAACTTAGGGGCTCCCATAGAGAAGCCCTTTTTGCAGGCTTCCACCCCCTCCAAGCGTCTGAGGACAGAGGGGCCCCTCTCCCAGTGTCAGTGCCCAAGAGGGTCTGTAGGGAAGGATGTGGTCTTTCAGATATTTGGGGCCTGCATTGTTTACGCTTTAAGCACACCTGAGGACCTTGGATGGGGCCTGCAAATGAACTGGAAACCAGTCCAGCTATTCTAAAGCAGGGGTTATTTGAGATCCCTCCTTTGGTAATCCTCACAGAACTCTAGCCCAATGGTTGCCATTAATTTGATTTGAACTGATTTTATAATGAATTGGTTTTAGAATGCTGTATTATTTTACTGTTGTTAGCCGCTCTGAGCCCAGCTTTGGCTGGGGAGGGCGGGATATTTATTTATTTATTTATTTAGTGTTATTATTATTATTAAATAATATATTGTTATAATAATTATTATCTAAATGGGAACTGCATTTTGGACTGAAGTTTTCCAAGTGGGGAAGGGACTGGGGCTGCCAAGTGAGCTCACCGTCCTTTCACGCAAAAATCAACTCCTGGTCCCCCGCGAAAGTTTATTCAGTTCAGCAACCAGATTTACATACATGTTTTGCTGCTCTTTGGCGTTTTGGGAACCCCTTGCTGGCCTGCTGCAAACCACCCAAGAGTTCTGACTTAACTTTTGCCTGCTCCTAGTTTAGATGAGGGGACGCGGGTGGTGCTGTGGGTAAAAGCCTCAGCGCCTAGGGCTTGCCGATCAAAAGGTTGGCGGTTCGAATCCCCGCGGCGAGGTGCGCTCCCGTCATTCGGTCCCAGCGCCTGCCAACCTAGCAGTTCGAAAGCACTCCTGGGTGCAAGTAGATAAATAGGGACCGCTTACTGGCGGGAAGGTAAACGGCGTTTCCGTGTGCGGCTCTGGCTCGCCAGAGCAGCGATGTCACGCTGGCCACGTGACCCGGAAGTGTCTCCGGACAGCGCTGGCCCCCGGCCTCTTGAGTGAGATGGGCGCACAACCCTAGAGTCTGTCAAGACTGGCCTGTACGGGCAGGGGTACCTTTACCTTTACCTTTTAGTTTAGATGAAGGAGCAGCCTCTCCCCTGTGAGGAATGGTTACAACAGACACCTTAATGGTTGTCCTTATTTTAAAACCCAGACACACACACACTTAGCTAGGAGTAAGTCCCATTGAACTCAGGGAGCAGCCATTCATAGGATTGTGGGAGGGAAGTTATTGGTTTGCTTTTGCTTTTATTGTGTATTTTGCGTTCTCATTCTGCATTCTTATGCTGTGGAGTTGCCCTGTGGTCTTCAGATGGAGGGTGGTATTATTATTATTATTATTATTATTATTATTATTATTATTATTATTATTTCTGAATAAGATCTTCCTTGTTCCTGAGCCTGGGATTGTGTTGCTTCCCTGCTTAGGAGATACAAGTGGAACTGACCACTTGCCTCCTCTGTGTACATATTCAAGGCAGGCCACTACAACCTGGAGACTTGCCTGAGCGTGGTGCTGATGTCCCTTGCGATGGTGATGGCGGGATCGGGAAACCTGAAGGTCCTCCAGCTCTGCCGCTTCATGCACAAGAAGACTGGTGGGGAGATGAACTACGGGTTTCCACATGGCGCATCATATGGCTCTCGGCTCCTCTTTTTGGGAGGGGGAAGGTAATAACGTCATTTCAAAGGGAAGCCTTTCCCCCTCAAAGCGAATATGCATATGAACATCCCAATAGAATCATAGATCATTAGAGTTGGAAGAGACCACAAGGGCCATCGAGTCCAACCCCTGCCAAAGCAGGAAACACCACCAGAGCACTCCTGACATATGGTAGTCAAGCTCAATGCTTAAAGACCGTCCAAAGACGGAGACTCCACCACACTCCTTGGCAGCAATTCCACTGTCAAACAGCTCTTACTGTCAGGAAGTTCTTCCTAATGTTTAGGTGGAATCTTCTTTCTTGTAGTTTGGATCCATTGCTCCGTGCCCGCTTCTCTGGAGCAGCAGAAAACAACCTTTCTCCCTCCTCTATATGACATCCTTTTATATATTTGAGCATGGCTATCATATCACCCCTTAACCTCCTCTTCTCCAGGCTAAACATGCCCAGCTCCCTTAGCCGTTCCTCATAAGGCATCGTTTCCAGGCCTTTGACCATTTTGGTTGCCCTCCTCTGGACACGTTCCAGTTTGTCAGTGTCCTTCTTGAACTGTGCTGAGGTCTGACCAGAGCAGAATACAGTGGCACTATTACTTCCCTTGATCTAGATGCTATACTCCTATTGATGCAGCCCAGAATTGCATTGGCTTTTTTAGCTGCCGTGTCACACTGTTGGCTCATGTCAAGTTTGTGGTCACCAATACTCCTAGATCCTTTTCACATGTACTGCTTATTCACAATATCTCCCTGCTTATTCGTTACGTCCACAATCCTTTTTTTCTTCCAAAGTAGATACTGTTATGTTCTTATGAATATTTATTATGAAAATTTGTATACCACTTAATTGCAATATTGAGGTAGCCTTTGGCCTTTTTTATTAAAAAAAGAAGAACCACCAGCAATTTCCAGTCTTAAAGGACTCAGAAGTACACAGAGGAGTTAAAAGCACAGGAAGGTGTCTGGTAAAAATTTGAGGGGCTGAGCAGTAGCGCTGTGCATCTGGTCTGGACAAATCCTAGACCCTCATTTGGTGGATCTGGAATTTGTCCTGTTCATGCTGAGGCAACCCCAGGTCAGGTCCACCTGGAGCGATTTGCGTCTATCAAAAGCGGTGGTGGGTTTGTAAGCCAGCAAAGAGGAGGGTGGGGGAAGGAGATGATGCAGGTAAGACTCACTGCTGGCAGGTCTCCTTCTCTCCCCCCGACCACTGACTGCATGCTTAATTTATTTTGGTTTAGAAGCTTAATTAAGCATTAGGAGTCTGCAACGCCTCTATTTAGATTTGGGGGTTGAATTGGTCTGGGCCCCGATTTGGATCATTGCATTGGGCCCTGAACTAAATTAGGGCTGCCTTGCACAGCCCTACAGAGCAGACATTTATTGTTAGAAATGAATATCTGTGATAACCTGTGCTTAATTTCTGCTTTGCAGGGATAAGCACCAATTCCATGCTCTTATATTGCATATATATATATATATATACACAC
>NW_021164423.1:0-21225 GCF_004329235.1 Podarcis muralis | reverse complement strand
TGTTACTTGGAAGGAAGGTTCTCCAGTTTCCGTGGAGTAAGTATTACATCACCTTTCAGCTCTCGGGCAAACTTCTGCCACCTTCACACCTCAGTGTGTTTGTGTCACTGGGCTTGCAGCTGGGTTTACTTTGGGCCAGAACTCCACAGAGCATAGCCCCGGGCCTTGCTCTCATTTCCAGGACTCAACAGGGCAACATGTGACATAATAAAAATACCTTTGAATATGTACTGAGTAGTTTTCCTTTCTCAGATGAGGAACTATACGGAGAAGATCTTGTGGCCTCACTAGGATAAGAAATAACAGCAAAAACTATTGGCAAGGTTAATTTCCCTTGGCTTCACATCTTGCAGTATCCATAAGATGGAGACCTTTTCTCCTAAAGTAGTTGTGTTTATTTTTTTATTAAATAAGTGATATGCATCCTAAAACCTGAAGTGGTAGTCTATGCCACCATCTCAGGACGCGACCACCTGCATGTGTGGAGCAGCCCAATACTATGTATGTGGCTACTTTGAAGTAAGGTCCACTGAGTTTCAGTGACACTAGGTAAAGGTAAAGGTACCCCTGCCCGTACGGGCCAGTCTTGACAGACTCTGGGGTTGTGCGCCCATCTCACTCAAGAGGCCGGGGGCCAGCGCTGTCCGGAGACACTTCCGGTCACGTGGCCAGCGTGACAAAGCTGCATCTGGCGAGCCAGCGCAGCACACGGAACGCCATTTACCTTCCCGCCAGTAAGCGGTCCCTATTTATCTACTTGCACCCGGGGGTGCTTTCAAACTGCTAGGTTGGCAGGCGCTGGGACCGAACGACAGGAGCGCACCCCGCCATGGGGATTCAAACCGCCGACCTTTCGATCGGCAAGCCCTAGGCCGCTGAGGCTTTTATCCACAGCGTCACCCACGTCCCTTTCCGTGACACTAGCAAGTGCATATACTGTAATGGGATAGCCATCTTGACCACTAGGTGTCGGTGTTTTGACCCCAGTTGTACCCCATAAGAGAAAAAGGGCAAATTTTGTTTACAACACCAGCAAATTTTGTTTACAACACCCTGTTTTTCGTTTTTAAAAATTGTTTTTACTGAAAGATTTTCATGGACAACGAAGGCACGTTTGCAGTTCCTAGAGTCCTATGGGTCAGTTACATTTGGTGTGAGAGACACTGATGAATCAGCATAGTAGGACTGAAAAATGGTGGTGGGGCAGGAGTGTGCATGTGCGTGTGTATGTGCATGTGTGACCCCCTCCCTCTTAATGCCATAGAAATTGCAGCTAAGTTCTCTCCGGTCCCTTTAACTGTTTGTGCAATATCTAGGCTACACTCATCAACCATAGGCTTATGGGCTGTGTGCCACTGAAATGCACACCATGCGATCTGTAAAACTACCCCAATACAAATTCCTGGCTGCTCCTAGTCACTTTGATCCCTATTCTCTCTCCCCCCCGCCCCCCTTTGCATTGTTTTGCACAGCTGATCGGATGAAGCTCATCTGACAGCAGCAAGAAACCAAGTATTTAGTCCCTAGATTCAGGTAGGTAGCTGTGTTGGTCTGACGTAATCGAAATAAAAATAATAAAAAATTAAAAATTGTCCCGTAGCACCTTATAGACCAACTAAGTTTGTTCTGGTATACGGCAAGTGTATTCTTAGCCCAGAAATGGAAACAAGAAGAAATTCCGACGAAAGAAGAATGGCAGACAAAATTAATGGACTATGCAGAATTGGACAAAATGACAGGAAGGATTCGAAACCTGCGGGACCAGAGAATTACAGAAGATTGGAAGAAGTATATGAATTATTTGAAGAGCAAATGTAATCAACAAATTACGCTAGTAGGGCTACAAGACGTTTTGTAAGGAGAAATATACGAAGTGTTACAAAGTAGAAAAAGATAGAGATATTGGTTATGAGTTTGAAATGTAATAGGGAAGATAAGAAAAGCATACTGAGAGATTAGATTGGAAAATTTTCAGACAGGATGGAAGTCAAAAATTTGAATAAGATGTAAAAGTATGTTTAATTACTGTTGAAAATGATATGTTAAAAAAACTAATAAAAATTATATATTTTTTAAAAAGTTTGTTCTGGTATAAGCTTTCGTGTGCAGGCACACTTCTCTACAAGGTGCTACTGGACAATTTTTTATTTTTTAATTATTTTTATTTAGTCACTAGTCCTCGCGCCCTCTTCAGGGACTGTTGCCACAGGTCTGTTGCCCTGCCCTGCTCTCTCTTTGCTGCCCTAGCAAACCCCGAACGCCTAGCAACCCCGAACGCCACCGACCCCCCACTCCCGCGCTTCTCCCCCGGGCGCTGCGTCCCCCGCGCTAGTCCCGCCCTCGGCCTGCCGCGCGGGCGGTGATGGGAGTCCCAAGATGGCGGCGCCCGTCTGAGAGAACTTCGGAGGGAGACCGCGCCGCCCGCCCGCCCGCCCGCCGCTACCCAGGCAAGAGACACCGGGAGGAGCCGCTGGAGCCCAGGCCCGCAGCCGACCGCGCTTTCCTGTGTCACTCAGGTTCGTCAGCCAGTTGTTGCCCCCCGCCAGCCCAGCCTCTCCTGCCTCCCTCGGACCCGTTACCCATCCCTTCCCGCGGCTCGCTTCCTCCGGCGCGGAATCGGGGGCTCCGTATCGCGCGCGCATCTGCATCCCCGCCCCGCGCTCGAGGCGCGTGCCCTGCGCGCGGGAGGAAGCCGCCGGGCTGACATGGCTCTCCTCCCGGGCAAAGAGGTGTGCGTGGTTGCAGCCTCGCCCGGCTCATCGATCCCGGAGGAGGGCAGGGTGACTTGTCCATGCCCTAATAATAATAATAATAATAATAATAATAATAATAATAATGGTAATAATAATTTAAATATTGGATATATTGTAGTTGTTATTGCTATTGCTTTTATTATCATTCAGTTTTTATACCGCCCTTCATCTTGAGATTGCAAGCTGTGTGTGTGTGTGTGTTTTACAATTTAAAAAAAATGCATACCATAATAACAATAAAAAAGCAATCTCTTTGGTAGAGAAAAGCACCCCAGTGACCTGTGTTTTCTTCCTTTTCCGATTGGGGTTTCCAGTTTTCTTCTTGCCAGGACTCCTCAAGCAGGATGTATAAGGGGGGGAGCACAAGTGTCAAGCTTTTTGGGTTTGCACACGGCAGCAACAACCCTGTGTGAGGACAGGGATATTCGTAAAAAGCATAAGAAACACCAAAGCCTGCCTTGGGAGTAAGTGCTGTTGAGCTCAGTTGTACTTCCAGTTGTAAACACATAAGAGGATTGTGCTGTGAATGTTGTTGAGTTGGGTTCCCCAAATAACCACAAGATTATTATTTTTTTATGTTGCCCATTCATCATATGCCCAAAGGACAAGATACACACCAAGTGGTGTGGTATTCCAAGGATCCTCTTCCTTGGAAGTTTTTAAGCAGAGGATGGATGCCCGCCTGTGATGTAAGCTTCAGTTGAGGTTCCTGCAACTCTACAATTCTACGAGCAATGTGTAACCTAGAACATATGCTTGGAGCCAGTGCTTAACTTAGGCTGCACTCCTAACCTCAGTTGCTTAGGAGTGAGCTTATTGAAGTCCATAGGATTTATTTCTAAGGATACATGGTTAGGATTGTGCAGTTACTCTTGTCAACCGTAAGATATTCCTTTAATACACAGCATCTGTCACAAGTCAGTGCACTTCCATTACAAAAGCTTGCTCCAGTTGATTCAAGCATTTTCAGTGTAGGTTGATAATTTTCAGTGCAATAAAAGGGCCGATTTGGATGTCTGGACTGAACGATGAGGGTGGAGACACTTCTTCAGGTATACAGGGCGCTTCTATGACAATATGAGTACAGCCAAATGAATAAGGGAGAGTCGAAGTATTGCGCATGCTGAAAAAGTCACACTTGAAACCACCTCTGTTTCTGTATTGGGTCTTTCTTCAGAAATAATGTTGATATTTGGAACTCATGTCGAACATCTATGAAGAGAGGGTAATGATGATTGCAGCAGGGGATTTGCAGGAGTTTGTCCCTTTTGGCCGTGACCACTGCAAGCACCACCCGAATGCGCTGAACCTGCAACTTCGGCAGCTGCAACCAGCCTCGGAACTTTGGTCGTCGGACGGAGCGGCTGGTTTGGTGGGATCCCTTCAGGAAGTTACGATCCACGAGAAACACAAGGTAGAGCTGCCTTTGGCGTCAGCATTTAAACCAGACAAAGCCTATGTGCCAGTGTGCTGTTGGAATAGCTCTGTTGGTTTGAGAATGAGGCTCTTAATGTCAGGGTTGTGGGTTCGAGTTCTAGGTTGGGCAAAAGAATCCTACATTGCAGGGGGTTGGACTAGATGGTCCCTTCCAGTTCTATGGTTTTGAATCAAAATGATCAGCCGGTGAGGAAGGAAAGAGGAGAAGACGTGATGGGAAAATACGACAATCTGTTAAAATAGTTTCTAAGTCATAGGAATAGGTGGTACACATTTTGATACTTTATTGATGAGTGAACGCTCAATGAACCATAGCTGTCAGCTTTTCCCCTTTCCTTTCAAGGAATCCTATTCGGAATAAGGGAATTTCCCTTTTTAAAAAGGGGAAACGTTGACAGCTATGCAAGGAACGTTAATAACATGAACAGATAGGTCAGGGGTCAGCAAACTTTTTCAGCAGGGGGCTGGTCCACTGTCCCTCAGACCTTGTCGAGGGCCGGACTATATTTTGGAGAAAAAGAAGAAGAAGAATGAATTCCTATGCCCCACAAATAACCCAGAGATGCATTTAAAATAAAAGCACACATTCTACTCATGTAAAAACACCAGGCAGGCCCCATAAATAACCCAGAGATGCATTTTAAATAAAAGGACACATTCTACTAAGTTACAGGGAACCAGGCAAAGGGCCTTCTCAGTAGTGGCATCCGCCCTGTGGAACGCCCTTCCACCAGATGTCAAGAGAAAAACAACTACCAGACTTTTAGAAGACATCTGAAGGCAGCCCTGTTTAGGGAAGATTTTAATGTTTAATAGACTATTGGATTTTAATATTTTGTTGGAAGCCGCCCAGAGTGTTCCAGAATTTCCCTTTAAATCACTTTGGTGCTCCTTCTGGCCATGCAAACTGAAATGTGTTCAACTTTTACTGATCAGGGCAAGATCGGCTTAATGTAACTACAACTAGCTAGGACCATTCTCTGTTCCCTACTAGATAGTCTTTGAAAAATAATCACACCAATAAGCATAATACACAGCATTTGCTAATATTTCTTATTCATTTTCCCCCCTTCAGGAAAGTTGGCAGCTAAGGAAGGGCATTAGTGATGTTGGCGAAGAAGTCGAGTACGATGAAGAGCTTTACGTGGCCGGCAATATGGTCATTTGGAGCAGAGGGAGTAAAAGCCAAGCTTCTGCAGTTTACAAAGCGTTTACGGTGGACAGCCCTGTTTTGCAGGTATGGAAAATGGCATGGTACCATAGAGCTTCTTTAGCTGCAAGTTGCATATGAAACCGAGGCCAGAATTATCCTTGCACTCGCTTAGGAGAAAGCCTCTTGGGGGATCAGTGGCGCAGACGACCAGTCAGATATGCAGGAGTTCGGGTTGTGTGGTCTTTTTATATAAGCAAGCAGCAACATAGGAAGCAGCCTTATGCCACGTCAGGTCCATCTGCCTCAGTATTGTCTGCTCTGACTGGCAGCAGCTCTTCAGGGTTTCAGGCAGGAGTCTCTCCCAGCACTACTTGGAGGAGGAGAGAATAATATGATGGGGGCAGAGAGGAGCATTTTTATTGTATATTCATTACTGTAGTTAGGATTATAACATGTTTTCTGAATCCCGCCAGGAATAAGGCAGGGTAGGAGAATGAAAAATGAATGGAGATTGTGACTTAGGTGAAAAGAGTGTATTACACAGGAAAAGCTCTGGTGTGTGGATTGTGTCATTTTGCCAGTATTGCCTGGTGTAGTAGTATATTTGCGGAAATAATTCTTTTCTTACTTTTAAAAAAAAAATGTTTTTGTTGTCCTGACTCAGATGTGTTATGTATTTATTGTAACCCACCTTTGGATAATTAAAAGAGGAAGGTCTGGCTATACATTGAAGGAAGTAAATGAAATAAAATAAGCATAGGCACTTGCAGATGGAGTTTGCAAATAGTAAATGCAAGCGGTTTCTGCCTGAAATGGCTGCCCCTGACCGGCAAAACGCAAATGAAGACGTGGGCAAACTCTGGCTGTTCAGATATCTGAATCAGCTGTTCGTGTAGTGAGGTTTGGGTATAATTCTTTGTGTTCAGATAACTGAGATTTCAAATAACGAGCTTTCTGATAGCCAGACCTGGTTTACTCTTCCTGCTGAATATTTTTATTTTGTTTCAGGCATTGTGGTGTGATTTCTCTATACCCAAGGATAAGTCTGACAAAACGGAAGGTATGTTTCATTTTTATTAGGCTTCATTTGAAGTCTGGAAATACGTATGCCTCACTTTTCTCTCCTCACGAGTTGTTTAAAATCTGCTTGCAGGCGTCAACATGAAAAACAACAGTAATAAATGATCCAACTTGAAAGGCACCATCTGTTGCAATATGCTATAGTTTTCCCAAAACCAAGTGTGTGCAATGCAGTCTGGTTTTGGGAGAAGGGTAGCTGAATGGAAGGTTATTAAATTATGCTTATTTGTTCCCCAATTTCAGATAGCACCGAAGTAGTAGAAAAGTGTATCTGTATATTACAGAGCTCTTGCATAAATATCCACAGCATTGAAGGAAAGGATCACATTGCTTCTTTGCCCTTTCAGGTAAGCATATGTGAAAACCAAATTCAGAAATCGGGAAGAGTTGCTGTGATCACTAAGCCTGGCCTCCTGAGCTGTCATATTTCTTTGAATAAAGAGTTAATTTAACAGACGCCGTGTGAGTTATTGCTGACTTGCTCCCGGCACCTGCTCCTGACATCCTTGCAGGGAAGTAAGAAGCATTATCCGAGTTCAAAGACATATTCCAGCCAGGCAAAAAAGAAGGGGGCAAAGCAGGGCTGGCAAAGGGCATGGCTTGTGGGGTGGGGGGTGGCTTGGGGACAGTCCCAAGGGAGAGAGAGAGAGACCTGGAGGGCTGTATTTGACCCTTGGTTCCCCACCCATGTTATAAACAAAGCAGAAATCATTTGTGTCCTGGTACCTAAAGCCTTGACATTATTTGCCAGCTAGCTGAAAATCAGAAGCTTTCAAATATCATGGATATAAACATGTGAATAATGTTTTTAAAAATATAACTTTTATATATATATATAGGTAGCCAATGTCTGGCCAACAAAATATGGCTTGCTGTTTGAACGTAGCAGTTCTTTGCACGAAGTGCCTCTTAGCCCAGCCAGGTAATTAGACTTTATTGATTCTTGACTGCATGGTAAGAAGCTGGTCCAGTGTCCTTAGTAAATGTGATGGCCCACACATTCTGTGGCTCTTTAACTTCATTCCTTGGCATGTCTCTTGGCAGGATAATTCTGTAGCTAACAGAGTGGATAAAAATCTCATGAGATTTTCCTTTTAATCTGATTTTAATTTCTAAATTTTCCAAGTTATGCTAAGTGTCCCTTTGAAAATAAACTGACTTGAAAAACACGCAGGCACCTTTGTAGCAGATTGGTATCAATCTAAAGTACATACAAATGTGTCAATCACTTAACCGAAAAGCCCCAGAAGCAT
Source organism: Podarcis muralis (assembly GCF_004329235.1). Taxonomy (NCBI): domain Eukaryota; kingdom Metazoa; phylum Chordata; class Lepidosauria; order Squamata; family Lacertidae; genus Podarcis; species Podarcis muralis. Next base: position 13,549 of record NW_021164423.1, on the reverse strand, counting down.
TCACAGGTATTTGGACAGCATGAATATCTGCAAGAACCAGGTTTTTTGTGACTATGCCGTGCCTCATCCTGGAATTGTAACCTGTATCAGTTCGAAGAGTGCAAAGCACAACATGATATTAGTAGGACTGCTCTGTTCTGTATATTCTGAGATATAATGTCACACACTTTGTTTATTTACCCGTCTTACTTTTTGGGGGTTACATTTCAAAGTTTTAAATTAAAAATAAATTAAAAGCATAAACCAACTTAAAAATGATTTCTGAATGTGATACTAACTTATTAAAGTCAACACATACAGGCTGTATTCAAATGTCATGTTCTCTGATCTTCCGAGTTGTAGTTTGGAGGACTGGGAATAAGCGTGTCTCCTTCCTGCCTCCCCGTATGTTCCCAGCTTCAGGGGACGCTTCCTGGTTTGCCAAACTACATTCTGCTGTTATATACAAACCTTCTGTTATTTACCAGTTCACGAAACATTTAGGATGCTGTACTGAGTTAAGTCTGTGATCCTAACCATGTCTACTCAGAGGTAAGCACCATTGAATTTAGTGGTGCTTACTCCCAGGTAAATCAGGTTAGGAGTGCAGCCTTTAGTTGCTGCTCTCCGTTTTGCCTGCAGTGCTTAATATTTTGCCCCATTTTCTTTTCAGAGAACCTTTGCCCACCATGTTCAGCATGCTGCATCCGTTAGATGAAATAACGCCAATGGTTTGTAAGTCAGCAGGTAAAATATGTAATTCTTAAAAACAAGGAGGAAAAACAAGTCCAGCTGAGCAGTATTCGGAGATGCTTGACGAACGTTTTGCTGGTCCCTGCTTTTGGTGACATTTAGGAATTTGGAACACTAATTGCTTCATCAACTGAGCATTTTTTGCTCTGCTCTTTAGGAGAACCAAGCTCGCAGAGCAGCAAAAATCTTTCTAAGTCTTACAATCAAAAAGTCAGGGCACAAGAGGTAAAAGGATTGGGAGGGAGGAGGAAAAAAGCAAACCAACCTGGGCACTAATTATTAGTTATAAAATTTAGCAGGTCGTGGAAATAGATTAAAGTACAGGGGAAATCCTGGCACTTCCTCTTTCTCTGGAGGCCTCAATTATAGTATTTGGTAGCTGAAGCAAGGACTGTAATGTGATTGATTGAGGAGACCAAAATCCAAAAAGAAACCTTTGAGCGTTTATCTTAGTAAAAGACATTTTGCTGAAGACGTTTCAACTCTCTGTTGCATTAATGGTAGTAGAATTAGAAAATTAAAAGGGGGGGGGGTGTACCCCTAACAAGCACGCACAGGAGAAATACTTTCATACTTTCCAAGGGGTCAGGACAAAAGACATTGATTATATTTATAAACTACCCTTTTATACAATTTTTTAAGTGTTACAATACAACGTATATGAAACTATCTTACAGTGCTGAGCTTGTGAGCTTTTCAGGAAAATGTAGCTGTGAATAAATTCAAGAGGTTAATTCTGCCCTCTCTAAATTTTAAAATAATCCATATTGGGAATGCCAGGAAGAGGTTTTTGTAATTAGCCTTCTCCTGAGAGGTGCTCATTCATTTTGTTAATATATTATTGGGACTTGTTTCTCATCCTCTAAAATGCAGGTGACTTACGTACCGCAATAGGTTTTTTTTTTATTATGTTGAAATAGACATATAAGTCTGCAAAGCTGAAAATAACCCAAGCAAAGGCATATTACTACAGCCCCACAAGGCCCCACATTAGTTCTGCACCACCGCACTCCTGCCTTCTCCTTGTTGCCAATGTTTACGATGGTGTGCGCATGTTGTTTTTGAACTACCGTATTTTTCGTCCCATAGGACGCACTGGCCCATACGACGCACCTAGTTTTTTGGGGGGGAAATAAAGGAATTCCCCCCCCTTTATTTCCCCCCCAAAACCAGGTCGGGGAATCCAAACCAGGTCGGGGAACAGTGGGATGGCGGCGCTGCACCTCCCCGCTGTCCCCCGAGCTTGTGGGGCTGGCGCTGGGGAGAAGCGCGCTTCTCCCCAGTGCCAGCCTCCAAACCAGGTCGAGGAACAGCGGGATGGCAGCGCTGCGCCTCCCCGCTGTCCCCCGAGCTTGTGGGGCTGCCCGATGTCTTCCTGAAGCACCGGGCACTCTGCTTTCAGCGCGCCCCGCGCTCCGGGAAGCAGGCTGCTATCCGCAGCCTAGGGAGCCCTGTGGGAACTCCCGCGGGCTCCCCGGGCCTGCTGATAGCTTCCTGAAGCCTGGAGAGCGATAGGGGTCGTTGCGCACCGACCCCTCTCGCTCTCCAAGCTTCAGCGAAAGCCTGCATTCACCCCATAGGACGCACACAGATTTCCCCTTCATTTTTGGAGGGGGAAAAGTGCGTCCTGTAGGGCGAAAAATACGGCATGTCCCCTGCGTGGCCTTTTCTCTTAGGTGGCTAACCTGACTTTTCTCCTGCTTAGCAGGTTTGTTTGGCTCTGCCAGAGTACAGTACGTTGCCGACTATTCGATGAGAATTGTTTTCCTCAACGCTGAGCCTTCCATCCTAATGACGTACGATGCCACTCAGAGTGTGCATACCATCTGGGCGCTTCGTCGAGTAAAAGCAGAGGTAAGGAGCCAAGCGCAGGATCCACGTGGAAATGTTAAAAATTAGGAGGCTCTGCTGCCTTGATCCAGTTCCCGTGCCTCGTCTCACCCCAATGACTGCTCTGAAGAAAGGAGAAAAACCTGGGGGGGATCTGTGCTGCCACTGTTGTCAGAGGTATGCTAGTCTGTATGCTAGTTGCTCAAAATCATGTGGCACTCAGGTCCTGCATGTAGGCTTCCCATAGACATCTGTTTGCCCACTTTGAGAGCAGGGTGCTGGGTTATAGGGAAGCAAAGATCACCAGATTCTTCAGCATCAACTTCATTGGACTGGTCATGTCGTGCGGATGCCTGATTATTGTCTTCCAAAGCAACTACTCTATTCCAAACTTAAAAATGGAAAGTGTAATGCTGGTGGTCAACAAAAGAGGTTTAAAGACTTTCTCAAGGCAAATCTTTAAAAATGTAGTATAAACACCAATACTGTAACTGGGAAACACTGGCCTGTGAGAGCTCCAATTGGAGAACAGCCTTTACCAAAGGCTTTGAAGACACTCAAACTCAGAACGAAAGGGAGAAGCGTGCTAAGAGGAAGGCACGCTTGGCAAACTCTCACCGTGATCAAATTCCGCCCGGAAACCTATGTCCCCACTGTGGAAGGACATGTGGATCCAGAATTGGCCTCCACAGTCACTTACGGACTCACTGTTAAGGCTGATTTGATGGAAGACAATCTTACTCAGCTATGAATGATCACCGAAGAAGAAGAAGAAGAAGAAGAAGAAGAAGAAGAAGAAGAAGAAGAAGAAGGGTTATATGGACCTTTGGGTGGATCCAGTAGGGTTCTTCTTATGTTTTTTTATGATCCTGGACCTCTCCTCTCCTTGTTTAGTTGGCCCCTTAAACTTTGGATACGTTTCATGTGACGGAGCCTGGATAGCTCAGTGGGTTAGAGCGTGGTGCTGGTAACACCAAGGTTGCAGGTTCGATCCCTGTATGGGTCAGTTGCATCTTCCTGCATTGCAGGGGGTTGGGCTCCTTAGGTGCCATTCCACCTCTACAATTCTATGATTCTATGTTTTAAAGTTAGATCTGTACTTCAAGGTATCCTGTTACGTAAAAGCTATGCAGTTTCGAACAACAGCAGCCGATTTTTTGTGTGTGTGCTCTTCTCTGCAGGAGCAAAGCGCTGTTTTGAAATTCTCCGAGCAGGTGGGGACCCCTCAGTATGCGGCCGCCAGCAGCTCCTTCACAGTCCACCTTCGGAGCCTCTCTAAGGGCGACTCGCCCGTGGCTTCCCCGTTCCAGAACTATTCCTCTATTCACAGTCAGAGCAGGTCAGCATCGTCCCCCAGCATTCACTCCCGATCACCCTCCATATCCAACATGGCAGCTCTAAGGTAGGCTGGTAAGCTTTGGTTGTCAATTTGCAAAGAACTATACGGGGGAACCATGCATGCTACAAATCCTGGCTTACTGAAATCTTCTGCGGGTGGTTGCGGCTTCAGACTCCAGCCTTAAAGGGTTGTGGAGGCAGGGATCATATCTTTCATAAGCTGAAATGCATTTGCTGCTCTTCAGCTTCCCTAGCAGATTTTAGCCTCTCAGATCTTGCTGGGTCACCAGCCTTTCTCTCCCACCGGGGCAAATTAAGACTCTCAGGTGGTATTCAGCTAACTTGGCCTTATTCATGCGAAGATTGGCATGAGTGCAATGGAACTTGCCCATGCACACCCTGCACCCTTCCCGAATCTGGTCTGGAGAGTTTGGGGGAATCGCTCGAGCAGATTTAGGGGGCAGTTGGGTGGAGGAGAGGTTTGGAGAATCCCATTCTGCTAGCAGTAATCCTTGCGCTAATGGGACCCTGCCTTAGTGCTGTGTTGAACACAACCCCCATTTTCACTCTTCCTACATTATGAAACTGTGATAGGGACGTTGCAGTTTCCACATTCCACATTTTGGAAACGCTGCTGTAGAGGTTCCCTGCCCCCTTGGAACGTTAATCGCCTTGTCAATTCCTGGCCAGCTGCAAAGAACATTACCTTAAGAAATATTTCTGTGCTGGCTGTAGCTGTTGGGAGTTGTAATGCAAAACATCTAGAGGTTGCTGGAGGCTTAGATTGTATGCTCCTTGGTGTTAGGGGCCTATTGCTTCCTTCTTGCAGTGCTACACGGCCACATTCACACATTCCAATAAAACCTGTTGCCTGTAGTTCTAATTATAGTCCTTAAGCAGGATCCTAAGAACCTGCTTCTCGTTCCCATCACCCCAAGTGCAAGCTTCAAGCAGTTCCGTACAAACTTAAGGATTGCATCAGTTTTCCATCCAGGCTGCAATCTCTTACACTGTGTTGGAAGCCGCTGTGGCTGCCACACTGCTCTTTGGATCCCCTTGCTCATTGTGGAAAGTGAGGCCAGTATTATTTTTTATCTCCATATCATACATGGTGGTGCCTGCTGAAAGATAGTCGCTTTCCAGAAGCCCATGACTTCATAGTTGAAGATCTGAAGTGGAGAATTAAAACGTAGACCTCCTCCTCTCTTGGAAGTGTGAGCACCTTGGCTTTCTGGTGGAAAAAAAAGGGGTGTTGGACATGTAACTCATCACCGGGGGAAATTGTTTTCTTTTCACAGCCGATCTCACTCCCCGGCCTTAGGGGTGCATTCATTCTCAGGAGTGCAGAGATTCAACTTCTCCAACCATGCACAGTCTCCCAGGAGGCACAGTGCCTGCCATTCTCCAAACAGTGCGATGGACTCGTTCTTTGCCCCAGAAACGGAACTCATTGTTCCAGAGCTTTGCATAGACCATCTATGGACAGAGGCCTTCACTACCACAAGGTTTGGAATAATCCTATCTATTCAGCAGGGGGTCTCACCAGCAGGGGGCTGCTTTCTCTTGAGTGGGGTGTTTTATTGTTTATAAAGTTTGGAGGAGAGAATAGCATTGCAAGTATGTGTCTGAACAGACATGCCTGTCCGCCAGTAAAAGCAGAGTTAAGAAGCTGAGCGCGGTATTCACTCGGAAATGTTAAAAATTAGGAGGTGCTGCTGCTTTGATCCAGTTCCATGCCTCGTCCCACCCCAATGGCTGCTCTGAAGTAAGAAGAAAAAACTTGGGGAGATCTGTTCTGCCGCTGCTCCCAGAGGCGGAATGCCTCTCTGTATGTTAGTTGCTCGAAAGCACACGTGGGGGGGGGGTGCTATTGCCAGGTTCAAGCAAGATTCATAATGGAGGATCTCATGTCATATTTTAAGTTATGTCAACATTTTATTTATTTATTTCAGAGTATTTGTACCCCGCTCTTCAGCCAAAAATGTCTCCCACAGTGGCTTACATTAAATCAGAACAAGACATTCCCTACCCACAAGCTTACATTATAATAAACAAACAAACAAATTAATAAGAATACAGCACAGAAGGGAAAAGGAACAAGGAGGGAAGAGGAAACTCAGAACTCAGGCATCATACGTATGCCATGATCTACCGTAATAAACCAAAGAAAAAGTTCAGATTGACACAAATCTATTTGCGATAGATGTCGGCCACATTCACACTGTACATTGAAAGCAGTGTGATATACCATTTTAAGCAATCATGGGTTTCCCTAAAGTATTCTAGGAGCTCTGGTTCATTAAGAGTTGTTGGGGGAGACCCCTGTGACACTCTGTGCTTGACCATATCTCCTATTGTTTTGTTCTTGAAGCATTCCATTTCTTTCAGTTGTGCTAGAAGAGTTAGTTTGCTCTTTTAGGAAAGGTTTAGTAAAGCTCATACCCAGATTGCAGACTGCAAAACTCTGATTGTGCAAAGTGGATTCAGAGATGAAATAAAATGGGGGAGATTTTCCTACGCCTAGAATTGCTCTGTTAGGGAAGCATAAAATAATCTACAGTTTAATTTGTAAACTTTATTTGAGTAAGCTTAACTTTATTCTTCTTTTGATTATTTGAATATTGACAGAGAGAAGAATTCTCAAGCTTCCAAAGTATTTATTACGACTGACCTTTGTGGGCAAAAGTTTTTGTGCTACTTAGTGGAGTCCCAGCTTCAGTTACGGTAAGTGCATTTTGATATGTGACTTTCTCGAATTGTTGTCTAAAATACTGGAAACATAACCAAAAGAGAGCTGAATATTATTGCAAATCCCAGTTTTAGCATTCAGAAAGGGGACTCATTCGCATATCATGGTAAATGAGAAATATAACAGACATATGAGAGGCCCCATCAGTATTGGCATTCCGCTGGCTCTTGTTTAGGCAAGCATTCCCCTGAATGTGAACTTCTGATCTTAATGCTTTAACTGTTTTTAAACTGTTTTAATTGTCAGCCTTTTAAACTGCCTTGCATGTATTAATTTAGAATGTTTTAACGCTCTGATGAAATTGTTATTGTGTATTTTAATTACGTAGGAATTGTATAATTGATTTTATAGCATAAACTGCTTAGAAGCATTTCACCATACAAGCAGTATGGCAAATAATAAAGGTACCCCTGCCCGTACGGGCCAGTCGTGTCCGACTCTAGGGTTGTGCGCCCATCTCACTTAAGAGGCCGGGGGCCAGCGCTGTCCGGAGACACTTCCGGGTCACGTGGCCAGCGTGATGAAGCTGCTCTGGCGAGCCAGCACCAGCGCAGCACACGGAAACGCCGTTTACCTTCCCGCTATAAAGCGATACCTATTTATCTACTTGCACTTGGGGTGCTTTCGAACTGCTAGGTGGGCAGGAGCTGGGACCGAAAGACGGGAGCTCACCCTGCTGCGGGGATTCAAACCACCGACCATACGATCGGCAAGTCCTAGGCACTGAGGTTTTACCCACAGCGCCACCCGCGTCCCAGATGGCAAATAATAAGCCACAGTTAATAGTTTACCACGAGCAATTGGTTCCAACTGCTTCTCAGTTTTCATTTCCTATTACTCATCATTTTCATTTGTATGTTGGAGGGCTCTCCAGAGGTGAAGCGATTCCCCCTAATGATGGTTTGTCTATTCAGACATGCAAAAATCATAGAAAGTACCAACTGTCATTTTTTATTCTCCTTTATCGTCCAGTTACAAACCACAGCTTGCCATTTCGGAAATTGTATCAAAAAGTTTCCTTGACCAAGCTTGGGTTTGATGACGAAACCGAGTTCCTCTCTAAACGTGGCGCTTCAAGTCAAGCAACAGCATTTATTCATATTTATATACAAAAAGTTAAGCATTAATAGCCTTCCCAGCTGGCAGCCATGATATTTTTTGGAAAACTGTAGTGCAAAAAATAATACTGGAGATATTTCTTTGTATAAGGTTTTGCTTTTTTCCTCCCTTGGTGTTTAGCTGTGTAAAGTTTCAACAGAGTAACGACATGTCACAGTTGATCTTTGGCTCTGTCACCAACATCCCGGCAAAGGATGCAGCTCCAGTGGAAGTAAGTATGAGAATGCGAAATGTAGAGTGTGCAGACAGGTTTAATGCCACTTGATCGCATGTGCTCAAATGCCAGCGGATGAATTTACTCTCTTTCTTTTGGCCTTTACAGAGCATTGACACAATGCTGGTTCTGGAAAGCAATGGAAACTTAGTCCTGTACACCGGAGTGGTTCGGGTAAGTGTTCGTTTTATAGTGTTTATTTCATAAAACTTATATGCTACTCGGTTGCAAACCAAGCAAAGAAACCTCAAAAACCTTTCCTCTAGCTCAGGGTTTCCCAAACAGCTGTTTCTAGACTACAATTCCCATCATCCACTGGTCCTGCTAGCTAGGGATGATGGGAGTTGTAGTCCAAAAAAGAGACACAAGTTTGGGAAACCCTGCTCTAGTTTGAGGGTTGGCAACCTTTTAAAGTCCAAGGACTTTGTTCCCTTCTGTGGAGGGAAGCAGCTAGAGGCAAAAGGTGGTTATTTATTACTTACAGCTGAATTCTAGGATTGCATTCGTTGCTAAGCTTGTCTTTTTAGGGACGCTTTGGACTTTAAAAGCTCGCTCTCTTGGAACTCTACTTAGTTTCTTCATTTCTCGCCCGTTACAAGGTAGGGAAGGTTTTTATACCTGGTTTGCCAGCTCCGTCACTGACGATGTCCAATCAGATGCCTCGCCCCAGCACCCCTCTGGACAATGCCAATACTCCTTCCAAGCCCTTGAACAAGCATCTCGGACCCTTAGATGAGGTAAGGGGCTCTGTGGATGTATAGATCATCGCTGTCACTATTGCCCTGTTTGTGTTTGGACACAGAATGAGGACGGCTCTTTGGGGAGAAATGAGGCCCACAAAAGCTGGCCACGTAAGGGTCAGGTGGAAGGCTTTAAATGAAAAGTGTGGTTCTTGGCATTCTGCTCAGACACCACGGGTTGCAGACACATGCCCTGGAAGTCCTAGTTTTGACCTTCATAGCCCTTTAGAGTGGGCAACAAAGGTAGCCGAAAGCTCACCTTCTCCCACATATACCTGCCTGAACCTTGAGATGCTTTTCAGAAGCCCAGCTTTGGGTGACTTTGCCAAGTGAAGGGAGACTTGTAGCAACTAGGAAGAGGATCTGCTCAGTGGTGCTCCCCTGACATTGGAATGCCCTCCCCAAAGAGACTTGCTTGCTACTTTATGGTCTTTACAGTTCTATGAAGACCTTTTTGTTCTCCCAGGTCTTTAAAAATTGCAGTCTTAAGGCAGTGAGTGTTAATCCATTGTTTCTGTCCGTTGTGATTTATTTCTGTATTTGATGTATTTAAATATTGTAAACAAACAGATTGTAAGGAAACTGTAGTTGCAGCTCGATTCATATCTTTCTGAACCTGCTAAGGAAATTTGTTTTGTTTAATCCTGAATCTGGGCTGTTGAGAATAGAGCTAAAAGATTTTAATATTTGCCCCCCTTTTAAGCAGGGCGTGTTGTCCCCTGTTCCAGAGCTGAGGGATTCTTCCAAACTTCAAAATTCCTCTTACATTGATGATTGCACTTTTCAGCAACTTTCAACTTTTATTCATTCTGTGAGAGATCCTGTCCAGAACAGAGTGACTCTGGTAAGTGGTGTTCTGTGGATAGAGAGTTAGCTGACCTTAGTCGAAGCACAGTGTGGCACAGTAATTGAAGAGTTTCCAGCTTGGTTCTGGGAAACGCAATTTCAAATCCTTGCTCATCCATGCATTAATCTAAAACTTAGTCCCAGTGTCCGTGAGCTTTGTCTCTCTCTTTCTTGTTCTGGGTTTAACAAATAAACTTTCTGGTTCATCATTTGTTAGATCTCCAAACCACAGTTTGCTTGTTGATGAGCAGAGAGAGTGAGACCCTGGTGTTAAGGATCTTTCCTTTCCCGTTTTTTTATATTCTTCCCTTTGGGGGCCTCTTGCCAAAAGAAAAAGACCGTGCTTTTGTTTGTCCATGGGTCTCTTGATCATGTTAACCGATCACTTTAGTTTATGTGAATGGCATATGCTAGATAATTCACCTGTTGTTGTTCTTCTCCCAGGAACTCAGCAGTGGCTCCATGGTCAGAATTACCATCCCAGAAATTGCAACTTCAGAATTAGGTATGATATTGAATAATAATACTTTTTTGTTCTTGCTTGTGAGCTCTCTTCCCCCCTGCTTTGTCTCACCAGTGACATAGAATCAGCAAATTAAAATCCAAGCTCTGAACCAGGTTAGACTTAAGTTGCATAGGACTCAATTGCTTGACCAATTATCACTTTCAGGTCTTTATGCCATGATTAGGAGAACAGGGCCAGGAGAACAAAATTAACCCATCGTTTCACAGCTGATTCCTGTAGGCTGGGGCACAAAGCAAGTCCTTTTTGGATGTCCATGAATTCTTATGTTATGAGAGAGGGAGGAAAAACTTTTCTCTATCTGCTTTTGCTCCATGCCATGTATAATTTTATAAAATTTGATGGTGTCACCCTGGGCCAGTTAAAAGCAAATGGTTTTCAAGTTACAGAAATGAATTGAGTAGCTCTATGACCAAACGGTAATCTGAGCAGTTCTTTCTTCACCCCTTAACCCTAAACAGTCAAAAGATGTTTACAAGGCATTAAGTGTATCCTGCCCAGAGAAGTAGCCGTGCAAATGCTCGTCAGGTGGTACAATGCCTACAACGCACCGGGCGGACCAAGTTACTACTCGGAGTGGAACTTATTTGTTACCTGCCTCATGAACATGATGGGCTACAACACGGACAGAGTGGCCTGGACTCGTAACGTAAGTGACTTCTGCAGCGACATCACTTGACTTCCCACCAACAGCTTAATACTAAGGCGTCACTTGAAGGGTGGGAATTCCACCATGTACTCTGAAGTGTTCGACTAAAGCAATGCGCACTTTGAAGGTGACTCGGAAACTGCAACTAATCCAGAGTGCGGCAGCTAGACTGGTGACTGGGAGCGGCCGCCGAGACCACATAACACCGGTCCTGAAAGACCTACATTGGCTCCCAGTATGTTTCCGAGCACAATTCAAAGTGTTGGTGCTGACCTTTAAAGCCCTAAATGGCCTCGGTGCAGTATACCTGAAGGAGCGTCTCCACCCCCATCGTTCAGCCCTGACACAGAGGTCCAGCTCCAAGGGCCTTCTGGCGGTTCCCTCGCTGCGAGAAGTGAGGTTACAGGGAACCAGGCAGAGGGCCTTCTTGGTGGTGGCGCCTGCCCTGTGGAACGCCCTCCCATCAAATGTCAAGGAAATAAACAACTATCTGACTTTTAGAAGACATCTGAAGGCAGCCCTGTTTAGGGAAGTTTTAATGTTTGATGTTTTATCACATTATTATTATTATTATTATTATTATTATTATTATTATTATTCTGCTGGGAGCTGCCCAGAGTGGCTGGGGTATAAATAATAAATTATTATTACATTATTATTATTATTGATCCAAATACCTTCAAGCTGTGTAACAGACTTTCTGCTAGTAACAAGGTATTGCTGAGATAATGTATCCTGTCCCTTCCCTGTGCTTCTGATGCAGTCTGTCTTAGAATTAAACTATATATACACAGAATCTTGCAAGCACTAGCAACAGCATGGTTCCCTTGATTTTGGGTGCTCACACATCTTACTAGTTATTGCTTGGCTCTATATAATAGTTCAATATAGATCTTAGAGCAGGGACAGCCAACCTCCAGGTTGTCTGGGGCTAGTGAGAGTTTTAGTCCAAATCGGGCAGGGTTCCAGGTGGCGGAGGCTAATGCAAAGAAATAACCACAATTGTACGTGGAACTGTTGCACGATCAGCTTGCTTCTTCTGATAGAACGATTCCTGTAATGTATGAAAACTGAAATTCAGTGCCCAGTGTTATGATTTATTTATCTGTTTATTTCAGCTTGATTTTGAAGGCTCTCTTTCTCCAGTCATTGCTCCCAAGAAAGCCCGGCCGTCAGAGACAGGATCAGATGAAGTAAGGGAATGATTTATCATTTTAATTAGTAGTTCCTGACCACCTGGAGGATTTTTGTGCATTCCTCTGATTCGGGAGGTGCTGCTTCCTAGACTTGTATGGCGCTTAGCTAAAAACACACATTTGCATGAACTTGTTTGGTGTTATGTGAGCATCAGGTGTGCTCTTTCGACTTACAGCAGGGGTAGGATTTGTAGTCCAACAGGTGAGAGTTTGCACTTCAGCCACAACCTGGTGTTTTGGACTGAAGGCTGACTTCACAGGTCTGCATATCACTTGACGAACTTTGGTGATTAGCAGCTCAACATAAAAAAGCTCCCAGAGGGATAGCCACAAGTAAAAACCATGGAGAGTGCAGGGGCATCTTTAAAAGACTAATAAATGTACTATGGCATAATATTTTCTAGACTAGAGCCCACTTCATCAGATTTGGAGTTTGGTTTTGGTACAAGGTAGCTCAGATTGTTAATGGTGGCATTGAAAAAACTGTTTCTCATGTCCCATGAGACCAGGGCCCTGCAGGATTTAACCTCCTTCCGCAGGGCCTGTAAGACAGAGCTATTCCGCCTGGCTTTCAATTTGAACTTAGCCTGATCTTTTATTCCCCTTCCTTCCCTCCCCCTCCCCTTTTTATGAAGATTTCCCACTCTGGGATCCTACAGCTAATTCTCCCCTGGTCTCCTCGCTGGCCCAAATAGGACTAATTTAGCCAGCTAGCCTTGGTGATCATCTAATGTTTATTGGATGGATTTCCCCCCTAAATTGATTTTTTAATTCTGAATTTATTGTTATTCACATTTTATACTGTATTTTATGCTGTTTTTTGTTGCATCAATTAAGTGTTTTAAATTTGTTGTTAGCCGCCCTGAGCCCGGTTTTCTGAACCGGGAAGGGGCAGGGTATAAATAAAAAATTATTTGTTTATATTGTGTTTGGGATCAAGAGGTTTAGGCTAATAACCAAAGCTTTGTCTGCTCTCTGATATCTATTTGACACATGCAAATGATCACCATTGGTGCATGTTTCAGCAGCTGACTAGGCAACATTTCTTCCTGATCTCGCAATATGAAAGACATTGTTGTGGGTGCCCGTTTCTGAACTGTGCTGGAGAATGCCCTTAAATGCTAATGAGCAAGCAAACAATGTCTTGGCAAAATAGGCTTCAAAATAGGCCACACCAGCGAGAGAAGGATCCTGTTGCAATAGGTACATTCATATTAGCTCCTGCTAATAAAACATTATGCAACAGTTGTCTTTCAGAGGCCACAGGACTATGTTTCTCAAAAACCAACAGCATGTTAATAAGCATCTTTTTAAAAACAGCTTGAGAACTGTAAATGCTGCCTATAAGATCACATTGGTGATCTCGTTGCCTTTGGTGTTTTTAATTCCCTGCTTTGCATTCTTCTTTCCTTTTAAAAATATAAACTATATAAACTAAAACAATTTAGTATGTAGGATTGTCTCATGTGTCCTTTCTCCTTTTCTTTAATCCAGGACTGGGAATATCTGCTAAATTCTGACTATCATAAAAATGTTGAGTCTCACCCTTTGGCCAAAGCTCTACGGCTGGATCCACTGGAAGTGAAATCTCCCAGGGACAGCCTCTCGTCCAA
>NW_021164422.1:0-43599 GCF_004329235.1 Podarcis muralis | reverse complement strand
GATTTGGTGGTAAGTTGGCAGGATACTAACGCAAGTGAAAGAAGAGGCTGAGCTTTTTTTCCAGCCAGAACTCACCGAAACTAAGTTCTGGCACCTCTCAGGTGGCTGCCATTGCTGTTTTAAGAGAACAAAACAGGCGTTCATGAAGAGTTCTGATACCTCTTTTTTTTTTTTAAAGTACTGAGAAGGGGCTTTGGGCTGGATCCTTGGTGGCAATGAGCAGGAAGAGGGGCCCCCTCCTAGTGATCCTGTGGGATTCCCCAGGAATGGTTCACAACATGGGAGCTTCCATAACTAAGGGTTATGTTTCACCACTTTCTTTTCCACTTTGAAAGAACTCTTGTCTGTTCAGATTAAGGAGTATGAATGAATTTGAATATTAGAATTAAAATTCACTAATAAAAGTACTATATTGCATTGATCATAACGTAGTGGCTGAAACCTCATTTTCCAGCACCCAATGTTTAATAAAAGTTTGCTTTTTGAAATTGTCTGTGTTGTGATTTTCTGGGTTAAAAACTGTTTAGGCACATTTTCAGGACCCCATATGTTTGACTCACAAAAGAGATCCGCCTCTCATATGTGTTTTTTAGAGATCCATGGGTAAATTATGTGTACATGAATCAACTTACACTCCCTGGGCATCAAAATAATAGCATAGCCAAAAATCTTACTGCTATTAAGTATGTATCCTCTCCCTCCCTCCTTCCCTCCATTCCATATTGGTACATCTGGACTACATTATGATGTGGAGGCCTGAATTGAATGATAGGTGTTAAGTTGTGGGTGGACATATCAGACGACACAGCGATTCTTCCAAAGCAGCTCTTTATTTGTAAGCTGGAACAGAACTGAACTGAAGAGCTCAGTCAGCCTGCTTATATAGAGCTCCAGAGCAACGTAACTGTAGCAAACTTTCCTAAAACTATCCAATCACTGAACGTCACTTTCGATCCTTCATTTGCATACAAACTATCCAATCACTGAACGTCACTTTCGATCCTTCATTTGCATAACTATCTACAGTATCCCCCTGCTGGTCCAGGGTGAGAACTTCAGTACATAATAATAGGGGGTCTGTTAATAGGAAGGAAATTAAATAAAGGGGAAGGCTGCATGTGAAATCCTTCTAATTCCTGTATCCAGCAAGTGTTAAAATATAAGCCAGGCTACCTTCCTGTGTAGAGGTGATTGCCTCGGTGATGGGCCATTAGGAGAACAAAGGAAAGGGGGGCTCTGTGCGAGACAGGAAATGGTTGGGCCCTTCCTTCAGTTGGTTGGAAGGACAAAGCCTGGGTTTAGTTTGCAGATATGTGACCTAGAAATAAATCAGCAAGCTGGAGAAAGTGTCAGAGAGCAATGTTTGGTGTCTTTTTTTAATCCAAAGCTAAAGCTAAGAGAAAAAATAGGCTTTTTAGGGGTGTTAATGCTGTGAACCCCTCCATCGTAGGCTCAGGTAGTATACAGTATATGTGTAAATAAACCATATATCTTAAAACAGCCCTTCATCCGGCGGCAGGATCGGACCTACAGGCACAGTGCAGCCTTTTACTGGGCCACAGGGCAGCCTTCTGCCCTCCCCCCCGCCTCTGGCTTCAGGCCTTCTTAGGCCTCCTGTGGCTACAGCCATTTCCTCCAGTATCAGATATGAATTGGGGCCACACGGCCTACTTCTGGGCTGCTTGGCAGCCTGCTTAGGCCTTCTACAACTGGCACTGCTTGCGAGGGTGTGTTGTTGTTTTTTATTCGGAGGGCTCACTGGGGTCTCCTCCCAGTGCCAGGGCAGTCCCTTCCCTCCCACCCTTGGCCTACTGTTTATACATTTGGCTTTGGGGGTGCAATTCTTGCTGCTAACTTATTTCACGTATGTAGGTTGCTGGTTGCTGTCTCTTAATTAATAGGATAGTGCCTCGTGTGGAGTGTTGGGAGTTTAACAACAGTTCCTGTACACGGGACAGGTGCCGTTTTCCCATTGTGTGAGCACTGCAGTGGCTCGCATCCCCAGACTAAATGTTCTCGGCCAAGGCCCTCTTTTCGCAGCTTTCACAGCACAGGAGGCAAAAATGGACTGAAGGATCCAGAAGTGGCCCAAGGAGTGTCGAAGGCAGGAGCCCAACACTCAAGAGGCGCCATGCAGAAGTAACCCCCTTTTCCTCCCTAGCCCCCTCCCCTGTTTCTCTTGCCGCCATGCTGTCCCTGTGGGAAGCTTATCCCAACAGGGAGGCAGAAAAATACCTTGAGGCAGGATTTCACAACGACTGCCGCTTTCCTGTTCCGGTTTGCCTGTTTCTAGAAAAAAAAACACCACCACCACCACCCCATCAAAAGCCGTTGCACTTCGCATCTGGGAAAACCATTCCAGAAATTCCAGGGTTTGTTTCTGGTGGACAATAAAGCGGTGATGGAGCGGTTCTGCGAACTGGCACCCAAGGCAGCACAGACACCAGACGCCTTGCCCTTTGACTTTTGTTGCAGGTGTGCCCGGCATAGAAGTCTGGGTTGTGGGGCATAGCATCTCTCACTGGGCCACGATCCTCGTTGCCTCGCATATGTGGGGACCTAAGCTTGACATCCACCCTAAGGTCCACATACATTGGATGGGACAACGATGCATGTGTTGGGATGTGCTGATGCCCATGCTGTGCAGATCTGCAAAGGCAGATAGTGTATGCCCTATGCCTGGCAACAACTATCCTATGGTTCGAACTCCTCCCGCACCAGTGCTGGAGAGGGGCCACTAAACCTCGCATAAGTTTTACAGTGCAAAAAATTCAAAGGGCGATGAGTAACACGAGGGACCAAATCGGCGGTGTCTTCATTTGAGTGGCAATTCTGAGCTGTTTTGGGTGGATGGAGTATATTTGACCCCCAATGGCAACAGACTTTATATGAACGATGTGCACCAGGGCCTCAGGGATTGGTGGGTGGCAGGGTCTAGTCCTTCTTGGTAGGAGAGGGTGTTCAGCTGTAGGTATCTTGGTGGGGAGACCCCAGTTGGGGTCTTGGGTGGTGGTTTTAGGCCTTGGTTGGTATTCTATAGTCTATCTGTGAGTCGGGGGCAGCATATTGATGCACCCCCATGCGGCGGCGTTTGCAGGGCCCATTAAAGGGTTGATGGTGGGAGTCACTGGCCCTAGAGCAGTGGTATATAGGTCAAACTCCCGGCTTTGGCGAAGTGGGAGGGCATGCTGCGTTAGTTAATGCTTTACAGTCCCCTCCCACAACCTGACAGCCCTGCACATCCTCAGCCCCTGTTGGGTATGAGAGGGGAAACTTCCAAGGCCTAAGCCAAGGTTCCTACACCTGAATTCAATAAAGTTGTGGTCATAATTTCAAGAGGCTAGTGCTATGATAAACATGTTCCTTTCCTCCCTCTCTTGGGACCAAAGGGTTGTATTTCCAGCATTTCTTCCTCCTCCTTTATTATTGTTAGGCAAAACGACATGCAACTAAGAGGAAATGAAAACTTCTGTTAAGAAAGACACACAAGTGACTATCTTCCCTTTAATTACGAAAAGAACTGTAATTAATGTTCCCGCTGATCAAAGCACCTCATGGATTTGCACAGTACACTTTTGAAGCTAATGAGAAAGTCTGTGAAAGGTACTATAATGGAGACTTTAAAAGCTTGGTGCCCTTGGACTGTTTGGGATTACAACCCCAGCACCTGCAGCCAGCTTTGAATGCTGTGAATTTTAGTCAAAAACATCTGAAGGATACAAGGTTGGAGAAACCTGATAAAAAAAATATCACCTCCAGCCATCATAGCTAGACTTGGGAATCAGAAAACAGCAAGGATCCATCAGTGTCATCACCTTTTTCTTTCCAGTCTGCATTTCAGACATATGAGCAGACTAAAAGGCCAATTAGGTTGGACTACTTCAGTCACAAAAGCTGTAATACTCATAGGGGCATCTTAGTGTATAGGGAAAAATTGTACCAAGGATGGTGGGATTATTGGTCTTGCTACTGATTCTACTTCCTAATGCTATATGCAAACCTCCCATTGTTAAATGCCATGTCCATGATCCTCACACTCCACTTCATCAGTATCATCAGGAAGGAGACCTCATCATTGGTGGCATAGCCTCTCACAGCATCATCGTCTCCAGTTCAATAGCCTTCACCGAAAAACCCCTACCAACATTGCTTGAAGAGCTAAAGTAAGAACTGGATAATTTCTCTTCTGTATTTTGATTCCTTCTTTGGACCCTGGAGAGATCAGTTTTAGAGGAGTGGTAGTTAAACTGTGGCCCTGCAGTGGTTGTTGGACTCCATCAGTTCCATCAATAATAATGTACATAGAAGTACAACAACATCTGGAGGGCCACAGTTCTCCACCCTTGTCCTAGAGGCAGAACTACTGTTTGGGTGGAAGGAGATGCATTGTAAGAGAAATGTGGTCAGGAGGATCTCCACTATTTTGCCCCACTGAATTAAACTTTCAGGTATGATATGAAGGCATGTTGTGGAAATAATAGCATCAGTTTTGCTTCAGGGCCTCGAGAGAATGAAATAAGGGAAGGACTACAGATTATGAAGCCAGAATTAAAAATATAGATCAGGGACATTTAAAAGTCTGCACTCCCCTCCCATAGAATTGTCCCCTACATCCCCTTTCTACCATTGTAGGCAAGGAGGAGGATCACTGTGATATCTGTGATATCTGTTCAAGAGTTTCCTGCCCTGCAAAAAATAATAATCAATGAAGTAATAAATAACACTAATCAGGATGAGTTGTGATAAACTGTTACATGCCTTCTGATAGAAAATGAAACTCTCTTTTTAGTGTGGTGCCAAAGAATTACCAGCACATCTTGGCCTTGCAATTTGCAGTGAAGGAGATCAACAAAAACCCTCAGCTCTTACCCAATGTCACTTTAGGCTTCCGCATCTATGACAGCTATTTCAATGCCAAATGGACCTCTCATGCCACAATGTTACTCATATCCACACTCGAAACATTTGTCCCCAACTACATCTGTGACATCAAGAACAACTTGATAGCTATCATTGGGGGACTGGATTCCCAAACATCTCTTCATGTGGCAACGATCTTGGATATCTATAAGGTTCCACAGGTGAGATATGTATCTCTCTGTCAAGTTATGGGAATTTAACACATCCAGATAGATTTGGATAACACATCCAGATAGATTTGATAAATAAACACACACATTTCAAATAATCTGGTGGGCCATGCTAATGGAAGATCCAAGCTAAGAAATAAAGTCTTGATAACACATAAATTATTGCTTCAGACGTCCCTTTGGACTTGGCCAGTGCCTGATATATGATGACAGCTAATTGGCAGGTAAGTGCCGCTTGGTTTAGCAAAAATAGCATGTGCAGGTGAAATGGTAAGGATTGGAAGGACCAACTGGAAATTGCCCCAGTGATGCTTCTAATTTTGTTGTTGTTTAGTCATTTAGTCGTGTCCAACTCTTCGTGACCCCATGGACCAGAGCACGCCAGGCACCTCTGTCCTCCACTACCTCCCGCAGTTTGGTCAAACTCATGCTGGTAACCTCAAAAACACTATCCAACCATCTCATCCTCTGTCGCCCCCTTCTCCTTGTGCCCTCCATCTTTCCCAGCATCAGTGTCTTCTCCAGGGAGTCTTCTCTTCTCATGAGGTGGCCAAAGTACTGGAGCCTCAGCTTCACGATCTGTCCTTCCAGTGAGCACTCAGGGCTGATTTCCTTAAGAATGGATGCGTTTGATCTTCTTGCAGTCCATGGGACTCTCAAGAGTCTTCTCCAGCACCATAATTCAAAAGCATCAATTCTTCGGCGATCAGCCTTCTTTATGGTCCAGCTCTCACTTCCATACATCACTACTGGGAAAACCATGGCTTTAACTATACGGACCTTTGTTGGCAAGGTGACGTCTCTACTTCTCAAGATGCTGTCTAGGCCTGTCATTGCCCTTCTCCCAAGAAGCAGGCGTCTTTTAATTTCGTGGCTGCTATCACCATCTGCAGTGATCATGGAGCCCAAGAAAGTAAAATCTCTCACTGCCTCCATTTCTTCCCCTTCTATTTGCCAGGAGGTGGTTGGACCAGTGGCCATGATCTTCGTTTTTTTGATGTTGAGCTTCAGACCATATTTTGCGCTCTCCTCTTTCACCCTCATTAAAAGGTTCTTTAATTCCTCCTCACTTTCTGCCATCAAGGTTGTGTCATCTGCATATCTGAGGTTGTTGATATTTCTTCCGGCAATCTTAATTCCAGCTTGGGATTCATCCAGCCCAGCCTTTCGCATGATGTATTCTGCATATAAATTAAATAAGCAGGGAGACAAAATACAGCCTTGTCATACTCCTTTCCCAATTTTGAACCAATCAGTTGTTCCATATCCAGTTCTAACTGTAGCTTCTTGTCCCACATAGAGATTTCTCAGGAGACAGATGAGGTGATCAGGCACTCCCATTTCTTTAAGAACTTGCCATAGTTTGCTGTGGTCGACACAGTCAAAGGCTTTTGCATAGTCAATGAAGCAGAAGTAGATGTCTTTCTGGAACTCTCTAGCTTTCTCCATAATCCAGCACATGTTTGCAATTTGGTCTCTGGTTCCTCTGCCTCTTCTAAATCCAGCTTGCACTTCTGGGAGTCCTCGATCCACATACTGCTTGAGCCTTCCTTGTAGAATTTTAAGCATAACCTTGCTAGCGTGTGAAATGAGTGCAATTGTGCGGTAGTTGGAGCATTCTTTGGCACTGCCCTTCTTTGGGATTGGGATGTAGACTGATCTTCTCCAATCTTCTGGCCAAAGCTGAGTTTTCCAAATTTGCTGGCATATTGAGTGTAGCACCTTAACAGCATCATCTTTTAAAATTTTAAATAGTTCAGCTGGAATACCATCACTTCCACTAGCCTTGTTATTTGCAGTGCTTTCTAAGGCCCATTTGACTTCACTTTCCAGGATGTCTGGCTCAAGGTCAGCAACCACACTACCTGGGGTGTACAAGACATCCATATCTTTCTGGTATAATTCCTCTGTGTATTCTTGCCACCTCTTCTTGATGTCTTCTGCTTCTGTTAGGTCCTTACCACTTTTGTCCTTTATTATGGTAATCTTTGTACGAAATGTTCCTTTCATATCTCCAATTTTCTTGAACAGATCTCTGGTTCTTCCCATTCTGTTGTTTTCCTCTATTTGTTTGCATTGCTCGTTTAAGAAGGCCTTCTTGTCTCTCCTTGCTATTCTTTGGAAATCTGCATTCAATTGCCTGTATCTTTCACTATCTCCCTCGCATTTTGCTTGCCTTCTCTCCTCCACTATTTGTAAGGCCTCGTTGGACAGCCACTTTGCTTTGTTGCATTTCCTTTTCATTGGGATGGTTTTCGTTGCTGCCTCCTGTACAATGTTACGAGCCTCCATCCATAGTTCTTCAGGCACTCTGTCCACCAAATCTAAATCCTTAAACCTGTTCCTCACTTCCACTGTGCATTCATAAGGGATTTGACTTAGATTGTATCTTACCGGCCCAGTGGTTTTTCCTACTTTCTTCAGTTTAAGCTTGAATTTTGCTATAAGAAGCTGATGATCTGAGCCACAGTCAGCTCCAGGTCTTGTTTTTGCTGACTGTATAGAGCTTCTCCATCTTTGGCTGCAGAGAATATAATCAATCTGATTTCGATGCTGCCCATCTGGTGATGTCCATGTGTAGAGTCGTCTCTTGTGTTGTTGGAAAAGCGTGTTTGTGATGACCAGCTTGTTCTCTTGACAGAACTCTATTAGCCTTTGCCCTGCTTCGTTTTGATCTCCAAGGCCAAACTTGCCAGTTGTTCCTTTTATCTCTTGACTCCCTACTTTAGCATTCCAATCCCCTATAATGAGAAGAACATCCTGTTGCACAGCAGTTGGAAGATGTTCAGAACTCTGCTCGGCAAGGAGCAGAGTTACACAGTGGAAGTCTGCTGGGCTCCATTTTGCTCCATTTTGGACCTCTTGGCCGCCACACATCCTTCTTTGGTGTCACTTCTATAAGGTGTTGTAAGTCTTCATAGAATTGGTCAATTTCAGTTTCTTCAGCACCAGTAGTTGGTGCATAAACTTGGATTACTGTGATGTTAAAAGGTCTGCCTTGGATTCCTATCGAGATCATTCTATCATTTTTGAGATTGCATCCCAGTACAGCTTTCGCCACTCTTTTGTTGACTATGAGGGCCACTCCATTTCTTTTACGGGTTTCTTGCCGTAGATGTGATGGTCATCTGAACTGAATTCGCCCATTCCCGTGCATTTTAGTTCACTGATGCCCAGGATGTCAATATTTATTCTTGCCATCTCATTTTTGACCACCTCCAACTTACCCAGGTTCATGGTTCTTACATTCCAGGTTCCTATGCAATATTTTTCTTTACAGCATTGGACTTTCCTTTCGCTTCCAGGCATATCCGCAACTGAGCATCCTTTCGGCTTTGGCCCAGCCACTTCATCACCTCTGGATCTACTTGTACTTGCCCTCCGCTCTTCCCCAGTAGCATGTTGGACGCCTTCCGACCTGAGGGGCTCATCTTCCAGCGTCATAACTTTTATATGCCTGTTGTCTTTGTCCATGGAGTTTTCTTGGCAAGGATACTGGAGTGGCTTGCCGGTTCCTCCTCCAGGTGGATCACGTTTGGTCAAAACTCTCCACTATGACCTCTGTTCATCTTGTGTGCCCTGCTCGGCATAGTTCATAGCTTCTCTGAGTTCTTCAAGCCCCTTCGCCACGGCAAGGCAGTGATCCATGAAGGGGATGCTTCTAATACACACTTCTAATATAAAAAAATTATTGTTGCTTCTGTCTCATTCTTCTCCTACCACAACTACGTTTAGCTGATATATGGCCCTGCTCCAGTGATGAATGATAAAACCCCAGGCCTTTTCTTCTACCAGATGGTGCCCAAGGAAGTCCACCAGTATAAGGGGATCCTGTCTTTGCTTCTGCATTTCCAGTGGATATGGATTGGGATCCTGACTTTCTATGACGAGAATGCAGAAAGATTTGTGCAAACTGTGGTTCCCCTATTTTCCCAGAGTGGCATCTGTTTTGCCTTCATAGAAAGAAGTCACAAATTTACTTATGTCTCTGAAATTAATGATATGTTTAAACTGGGGGCAAAAATACATGACAAAATAAATTATAGCAAAGCCAATGTAGTGTTGGTTTATGGAGAATCGTATACTCTGGCCTTTTTTAGATGGTATCCTTACCTATCAGAACTGGAACAAAGTTCAAATAAGCCAAAAGGTAAAGTGTGGATCATGACAGCCCAGGTGCAGCTCACTTCTTTTGTCTATCAACGGACTTGGGATACAGAAATACTTCACGGGGTTCTCTCATTCACAACTCACTTGAATGATCCATCTGGATTTCGTCAATTTGTCAACAGCAAAACCCCTTCCAGCCCAAAAGGAGATGGCTTCATTTTGGACTTCTGGCAACAGGCATTTGGCTGTGTATTTCCGAATCGAGTTGTTGGCAGTGTGAAGGGGGATATTTGCACTGGGCAAGAGAAGCTGGAGAATCTTCCTGGTCCTTTCTTTGAAATGAGCATGACCAGCCACAGTTACAACATCTACAATGCTGTCTATGCTGTGGCCCATGCTTTACATGCCATGTCTACATCCCAAGTCAAACACAGACCAGTAATGATCAATGGAGGAATTAATTTTCAGGATCAACCGCTGTGGCAGGTAATGGGCTGAACACCCTTCCTGAAAGAGGTTCAAACATGTTCTATTTCCTTTTCTATCTATCCCTTTGGTAATTTTCACTTTACTATGCAACCATAACAGGGGTCAGCAATGTGGGTGCAGCAATGCCCTTGAAATCTTCCCCAGATGGCCGAGATGACAGGCAGAATCCGCGACCAGGGAAAAGAGACGGTGGAAGAAGATTGGAAGAAATTTAAAGTTTATCTTAAGAACGGTTGTAAAATTAATGAGTGCTAAAATGTCAAGGGTACAGGAAAAAGAGGATTACAGCTGTAAATGATTATGTAAAAGAGAAGGAGGGAAAAATGAGCAATTTGATAAATTAAGTGAGGACTTGCTGAAGAAATTTTGAAACAGGGATGCAGAAGGGGGAGGTATGGGGAAGTCGGAGAAATAAGATTTAAGAAAAGAAGGTTTTGAAATTATACGTGTTTATGTGTTTGTTTGTTTATGTATTTTGTATTGTATTGTCTTTATTATGTGTTGGAAAATTAATAAAAATATTATATAAAAAAAAAAGAAATCTTCCCCAGCTGCCCCCAAACCACTTCCTCTGTTCACTGCCCTTTGGCCATGAGATAGTTGCTTTATGTGTCTTGAAATGCAAATAGATCTAAATGGGAACTTCTCCACTTGCTTTTCTAGGTTCAAATTCAGCCTACTAGACTTCCCTGCCTATTGACATCAGACAGACACCTTAACTTTATTCATTTAGGCACCTGCTTAAAACGTTTTTGTTTAGGCAAGTCTACCCAGAAACATGGGTCTTGATGGATTTTAATCTCTTTTCATCTTACTGCTAATTTTAATTATTTTAAAACTTTTAAATTTCTTCTTTTAAGCTGCTTGAACTTAAAGCGGAAATACTGAAAGAGAACAAAAGAAAATTAATTATATCCAAGCATGATATAGCCAACTTCTAGACATTGCTTTTATCACCATTCCTTCCTCAACCTGATCCTTCAACTATTTACACCAACCTTTTAGATGAGCATGGGGTTGATTCCCCATTTACCTCTGAAGTTGGTGCATAAAAGGAGTAATATATCACATAGCATTGCGTATAGTCTATACAGAGAAAATGATATATTTTAGATAACAAAACAAACAGAGCACCCACTTTCTGTTAAAAACCTTTTTATGGCTGTGTGTGCATTTGCTGCAGGAGATCTTAGGAATCTGTAATTTGAAATGAACTTCCAAATGTAAGAAAATCTTGGCTTAAATCTTATATATATATATAAGTAGAAGGATGAAAAGAAAACTGCTTTCCTCCAAGGTATATATTTGGAAACCTGCCATGAAAGTGAACATCATGATTGTCTCTTTCTGAATTGAAGCCTTTTCTGTACTTTCTCTTTCTTTCTCAATCCAGCTCCATCATTTTCTGAGGGGTATCTCATTTAACAACAGTGCTGGGGATAAGATTTCCTTGGACAAGAATGGGGAGATACTAGCTGGATTTGATATTACCAATTGGATTGTTTCCTCCAACCAGTCCTTTCGGAGAGTGAAGGTAGGAGGGGTGGATTCCCTGGCTCCTCCACAGCAAGCCTTGACCATCAATGAGGGAGCCATAAAATGGCACCATTGGTTTAACCAGGTAGGATGTTACCATTAGCCGTTGGTGAATGTGAACATTTTAACATAACGTACAAAGAGAATTTCCTTGTACATTTTTCAGTCTTTATAAAATTGGATTATAGATGGCACAAGCAATGAATTAATGTTATAAGCTGAATGCACAGCCTCTATACTAGTTCTTGTTTCACTGAAAGTGAAAATAATGATTGAAAACTTGAAGAGGCTAGTAAGTGAATTTCTGAAATGAATGTTGTTCTTTTGCAAATTCCTTTTAAGGAAGAGCTTAACTTCCCCTTTTAGCTTTTCTTTGAGTCCACTTATTTTATAAATCTCTCTCTTTCATTTATGTATTAGACACAGCCTGACTCTGTATGTAGTGAGAGCTGCCGCCCTGGTTTTTGCAGGAAGGTGAAGGAGGGGGAAGCATTTTGCTGCTACGATTGCATCCCATGTCCAGAAGGGAAGATTTCTGACCAGGAGGGTAAGAAATTCACTGTATATAGATATAGCTTGTTACCTTTAATCAAAAACATGCATATAAATAAAAATTCAATCACGGAAGTTCCTTTTTACAACTTATAAAACATTGAGAAATTTAGCTGAAGAGGGACCTAATGAAAGTGTGTGTGTGATAATTTGTGATTGTCGATGTTGAATGCTGTTATTAAGAAAGAATCCTATAGCAAGATCCACCAGGTTGGACAGGATTAGGATAAAGTGGATTTTCAGATGAACCAGGATGTTTCTGTAACAGCTGCAAATATGACAATGTATCTCCTTCATCCAGGCTGAGCTGAGTGCAATGCTTTTTAAATTGATAGAAACCTTGAAAGGGGAGTGTCACAGGGGTGAAATGGGGTGGAGGGGGTATTTGGATACAATGCACGAAGGCTATTCAGCTGGAATCTCAGCCTAAATTAAGTCAATGAAAAGGGTGGTGTAACCCCAACACTTTTTTAAAAGCTTGTTTTCTCTCCAATAGCCTTTGGCTGGCTCACCAACGGCATCCCTGCTTTAGAATGGATTTTGGATCTGGTGCACTTTATGCCGTCTTAATTTTTTCCAGGCTTGTCTTACGCCATCCTCTTGCCATAGTATTTCTCTCTAAATGTGATATCTTCTTCTACAGCAGTCCTTGAAATCTGTTTTAACACTTTGGCTAGAGATGGCTGAATCTATTTCAAGACCTTGTTACTTTCACATAATTTTGCCCAAATTTGTTTGATTTATTTCATACTTAATCCTGCATTTTCTATCAAAATCTGTTTAGGCATATATATTTTTCCTTACAAATAATGTTTGAATGCGCATTTTCTTTCTGGTAACATACTGAAACATGTATTTTGATGCCCTTAAACTTCAGAAAATTGTGCGGTAATGTTTGGAGAAGTGTGAAATACTTAAATCCAGAAAACAGTTGAAAGTTGTTGATTAGGTTATCTAATGAAGAAATTTACAAAGTCTCAATTACACAATCACTCATTAATGAAGGAATAAATAAGTGTGAGCAACCAGAACAGTAACAGGAAAATCTAAGTTGGCTTCTGATTGTAGATCAGGAAGGGTCTCTGTGGCCTTGCATTTTGCATTTTGCCTCAGTCGGTATTCTACATCGGATAGGTGAGAAGGGCATGGTTCCATCATTTTAGTCTTTATCGTTTGAAACTCCTTGTACACTTTTAAAATCATTTTAATTATGTATTTCCAAGTAGTGGCATGTTGCTCATATTTTTGGGATTAAGAACTATGATGTTTTTTTCTCAGACATGAATGACTGCTATGAATGTGAAGATGAAAAGTATCCAAACACAAATAAGACTATATGTATTCCCAAGCATGCAACTTTCTTGTCCTTTGAAGAACCTCTGGGCCTCAGCTTAGCCTGTTCTGCTCTTTCCTTTGCTTTCATTACAGCACTGGTATTAGAAATATTTGTGAAGCACAGGGACACTCCCATTGTGAAAGCCAACAACCGGGACCTCACCTACTCTCTGCTTATCTCCCTCTTGCTTTGCTTCCTTTCCGCAATACTATTCATTGGATATCCTGACAAAGTGATGTGTCTCCTCCGACAAACTACTTTTGGCATCATCTTCTCAGTGGCTGTTTCTTGTGTGCTGGCAAAAACCATCACTGTGGTTCTGGCTTTCATGGCCACAAAACCAGGATCCAGGATGAGGAAGTGGGTGGGGAAGAGACTGGCTAATTCTATTGTCCTCTCTTGCTCCCTTATCCAAGGACTCATCTGCACTGTATGGCTGGTGATCTCTCCTCCATTCCCTAATGCTGACATGAAGTCAGTGACTGAAGAAATTGTACTGGAGTGTAATGAGGGGACTGTGACCTTCTTTTACTGTGTCTTGGGCTACATGGGCTTCCTAGCTTTGGTCAGTTTCACTGTGGCTTTCCTCGCCGGAAATTACCTGACAGTTTCAACGAAGCCAAGTTCATCACTTTCAGCATGCTGGTTTTTTGTAGTGTTTGGTTATCCTTTGTTCCTTCCTACATGAGCGCAAAGGGGAAATACATGGTGGCTGTGGAGATCTTCTCTATCTTAGCCTCCAGTGGTGGGTTGTTGGGTTGCATCTTTTCCCCAAAATGTTACATTATTTTGTTGAGACCTGAGCTGAACAATAGGGATCACCTAATAAGAAGAAAATGCTAAAGAAATCAAATTCTGTGTCACTGGTTATAATATCTAGAAGAGCAATTTGTATGCATACCTGAAAAGAAGCACCCAGAATCCTCTGTAGGCTACCAACCATCTGGATTTAACCATCCTCTGCTGTCAGTCGGAATGTGGGAAGGAGATGGTGTATCTCCTTTCCTTGCCTGCCTCCAACCTTTATCAGCATTTTTAAAACAACATTTAAATATTAGTCCTGCCCCCAATTTGCTCTGAGGATGCATATAGGGCATGGCTGTTTTTCCCTCAGCTGGCCCAATCCAGGGCCCAAAATTGCACCCCAGATCACATAGGCTGTGCAGATGCCCATTTCTCATTACTATTGCCTGAAAATCTCCACTGTTGTTGTTTAGTCGTTCAGTCGTGTCCAACTCTTCGTGACCCCATGGACCAGAGCACGCCAGGCACTCCTGTCTTCGAAAATCTCCACTACTTGCCCTGTTTCAACACACTGAGTCCCCCATATTCAGCAATCCCAGATCTACTGCATCTTTTCCTCTGCTCAATTTCAACTCTGTATCTCTTATTCTTAGGCCTCGGCACTGTACTATTCTGCTCTGGTGCTGTTTCTCACAACTTTTTCACACTACAGATAAACAATTTCACCCTTTCTAATCCCATCTTATTTTTCTGCATTTGGCTGTGTTAATGTATGTCCTGCTACACTCTAGTAGAAATTTCATAGGATAGGTCTGTAGAAATCCTTTAAAAACTGGACATAAAAACAGTCACAAAATATAAGCAATGAGGACTAAAAGGTTTATGAAGGACATGCTCTGTCTCTCCCCCCCCCCTTGCTTTCTTCAAATCTTTAAATCTGACAATTAATCTGAGTAAAAATGTTTTGCCATCACAGCCACACCAAGGAGGACTCAAGACGTCACTTTAAATTGAGGGAAAGGTTGCATTCATTAAATATAACATTAAGAAAAACTTAATGAGGAAGGGAGGGGAGAAAAAAGGGAAAGAGCCAAATAAATTACGAGCTAATTTAAAGGGAAAGAAATATGCCAAACACTCAATATGTAGTTATTTCAGATCCCAATCCTTTTGGGCTTGGCTGGATTTCACTGGTTTTTAGTCCAATAATGATATCTGCTTTTTGGCAATATGCTCCAAATGCAAATAAACATCAAAAGAGAAGAAACAAAAATTAAACCTGAAGAATTTCACGGGGAAGGAGAGGAGATTGGGATATTTTGGGGTAATTTTTTTTTCTAGTGCCAAGTGGCTTCAAAACATTCTTGCCGTTGCTTGTTTGAATCATAGAATCATAGAGTTGGAAGAGACCACAAGGGCCATCGAGTCCAACCCCCTGCCAAGCAGGAAACACCATCAGAGCACTCCTGACATATGGTTGTCAAGCCTCTGCTTAAAGACCTCCAAAGTAGGAGACTCCACCACACTCCTTGGCAGCAAATTCCACTGTCGAACAGCTCTTACTGTCAGGAAGTTCTTCCTAATGTTTAGGTGGAATCTTCTTTCTTGTAGTTTGGATCCATTGCTCCGTGTCCGCTTCTCTGGAGCAGCAGAAAAGAACCTTTCTCCCCCCTCTATATGACATCCTTTTATATATTTGAACATGGCTATCATATCACCCCTTAACCTCCTCTTCTCCAGGCTAAACATGCCCAGCTCCCTTAGCCGTTCCTCATAAGGCATCATTTCCAGACCTTTGACCATTTTGGTTGCCCTCCTCTGGACACGTTCCAGTTTGTCAGTGTCCTTCTTGAACTGTGGTGCCCAGAACTGGACACAGTACTCCAGGTGAGGTCTGACCAGAGCAGAATACAGTGGCACTATTACTTCCCTTGATCTAGATGCTATACTCCTATTGATGCAGCCCAGAATTGCATTGGCTTTTTTAGCTGCCGCGTCACACTGTTGGCTCATGTCAAGTTTGTGGTCAACCAAGACTCCTAGATCGTTTTCACATGTACTGCTCTCAAGCCAGGTGTCCCCCATCTTGTATTTGTGCCTCTCATTTTTTTTGCCCAAGTGCAATACTTTACATTTCTCCCTGTTAAAGTTCATCTTGTTTGTTTTTGCCCAGTTCTCTAATCTGTCAAGGTTGTTTTGAAGTGTGATCCTGTCCTCTGGGGTGTTAGCCACCCCTCCCAGTTTGGTGTCATCTGCAAATTTGATCAGGATGCCCTTGAGTCCATCATCCAAGTCGTTGATAAAGATGTTGATTAAGACTGGGCCCAAGACAGAACCCTGTGGCACCCCACTAGTTACTCTTCTCTAGGAATCTTCAGGTTGCTTGCCTCTCTGTAGTCAGAGCCCAGATAAATGATTCTGTGTTATTGGGATTCTCAAACTTTTGTGTTTGATAGAAGCACCTAGCAAGATTAAACCCTCCATCTCTCAGTTGTTGGTGATGGAGGAAGAAGTTGTAGCATCTCCTTTTTTTAGCTGTGAAATAAAAAATGTGTACAGGCCGGATGGAGTGCCAGCAACTCTCTGTTTGTGTGGAGTTTGTGTTGCGAGTCATTACACAAATAAGTGGTCTCACGTAAGCCTGTTCCGCCTCTGTTCCACCCCCTTCCTGGGCCACAAATTGATGCGTTCATCATCAGTCATGGGTCCATCAGGAGCACGCAAAATGCTCCCCGCCTACACATATAATTGCAACCAGCAAAGACTTAGGATGGCAGGCACTCATAATGGCCTCATGTCTTGGTTGCTAATGTGGTTGGTTTGGTTGCAAGTTGGCAGGATACCCATGTAAATGACAGAAGAGGCTTGGCGTTTTTTTCAGCCAGAACTCAGTTCAGGAAGCTTTCGTGTGGGCGCCATTGCCATTGTAAGAGAACAAGGGAGGCGTTCATGCAGAGTTTTGGCATCTCTTTTTCTAGAAAAATAGCACTGAGAAGGGGCATTGGGCTGGACCCTTGGTGGCAATGGGCAGGAAGAGGGCCCCCCTCTAGTGATCCTGTGGAGTTTCCCAGGAGTGGTTCACACCATAGGGGCTTCCGTAACTAAGGCTTATGTTAAGGTTGCCAGATTTTTTTCAATGAATCCGGGGACACTTTTCAACTTCAATGGATTTTTTATGGGGGCTGATTTGCAAATCCAGGGACTGTCCCTGGGAAACGGGGACGTCTGGTAACCTTAGGTTATGTTTCACCACTTTCTTTTCCACTTTGAAGAAACTCTTATCTCTTCAGATTAAGGAGTATAAATGAATGCTGCTAACAATCCAGGAGATGAAACCCCCCCTCCCACAGCTAGACAATTAAAGAGGCAAAGTGAACAAAGAAGTGGAAAGCATTTATTTCTTCCCTCACCGGTGAAAAAAAGAGAGAGAAGGGTTTGTATTTTTATTTTCTGGTGGTGTTTATGTTGTTGGTGCCCCCTAAATAGCTTTCCTCCATAGTAAAAAGGAAGGGTATTGATTGATTGATTGATTGATTGATTGATTGATTGATTTGAAACTATCTTTTTGCTTGCTTGCCCTCCCTCCCTTTGATTAAAAAGGAAAGATTGGTGGGATGTGGGTTGGGGGGACTTCTGGGGGTGGGGATGGATGGAAGGAGATTTAGCTGGTGGCCTTATGCTGAATTGGGAGGTTGTGTATTCTGTGAGAATGATGGGGAGGGTGTTTTTCAGTAAGCAAAAGTATGTCTACTCCCAAGCAAGCCCTACTGAATTCAGTAGGGCTTACTCCCAGGAAAGTAAGTTTAGTTGAACTCAGTGGTGCTTATGCATGCATAGATTCTACTTAGACCTCTGAGTGGGGAAACAGTAAAACCACACTCCAGTTTTCCCCATCTTTTCTTGATCCTGTGTCATTTACCCAGGAAACCAAATTAGAAGTCAAACTAACACAGAATATACCCTTGAGGACAGCTCTGTAACACTTGCTTCACAAAGTTTTACTTTTTAAACTAGCTCCCCGGGACCAGACAAGGCACCAGCAAATGCAATCCCCATTGGAGGGGAAATGAGCAATTAATTACTTCCACTCTCTCTCTATCTATTTACTCTTGATTTACTGATCATCCTGCTTTTTAGGTAGATCTCATCCTCGCAACACACACAGCCAGCAGATGGAACTCAACCAAACAGCTCCAAACTGATGCTGAGCTGAACAGAGGTTGCTGCAGAAAACCTTAAGAAATATCTGCTAGGGTTTGCAGGTGAGTGAAAAAATAGTTGAGGGTGTATTAGATTTTTCCAAAGAGCAGGTCAAGGCTCTGGGATGAATGAAATTTTGCAGACTTCTCCAAGGAGCTGTCCAGCAGTTTCTATCTGCTGATCTGCTCTCTCACCTTCTCTATCTCCAGCGCTCCACTTGCCTTCTGGTGGCTAGATTGCTTCTGGACATAGGGGTAGCATAGAGACTGGTCATCATTGTAATTCTCCATCCAAAGCAACTGGAGACTATGTATAGTACCTCCAGGATCAGAGCTGGCATGCCTCTCTATGCTGGAGAACAAAAGTGGAAGATGGCTGCTGCTCTCAAATTCTTTTTGTGGGTTTCTCGTGGGCATCTGTCAGAAGACAGAACACTCAGCTAGATTACCGCAGCCTGATCTGGAATGAATCCATCCCAGCATGTTGTTAGAATACGGAGGTTAGGGAAGTGGTGTTCCTTTCTAAGGGAGGATATAAGAAGTTGAGCAATCAGAACTACCCCTCCAGATCAGACTGTGGCTCATATACACATTACAGTTCATTCCATTTTCCCACTATTTCCTGACCATCCATTTTCAAATTACATTGGCTCTTTTAAGAACTAAGGAGGAAAACAGTGTAAGTTTAGCCCCATATTTGCAAATGATTTTTCTGGCAGCAAATAACATGGAAATTAGCACTAAAGCTACGTTATATTCCACTATAGTTCTGGAAGTTGTTGTGTGAAAGATCAAATATAGTGTGGAAATTAACAGTTACATAAACAATGTGTGGATGCAGCCTGGGCCATCTAGCTGAGCACTCTGTCTTCAGACAGGGCCAGATGTTCTTTGGAAGGGAATCTCAAAATAGGGCATGATAGTGTCATCTGACTGTTCATAATTCTGTCAGTTATTTCCTCTGCTTCTGAACACACTATCATGCACAGGAGGCATTGACATATCTTTGTGTGTTCACACATTTATTTCTGTAATTTATTCTTACTGAGTATCACAATGTGCTGGGGCATCAAATTTCACAGGCTACCCATGAGATGTCCAGCTGGTTCCTTTCACTTTGCACAATAGAAAATCATGGGTGTTACATCAAAAGTGTCATCTACAGTAATACTGATATTGGCACCAAATGGGCTGCAACCAAAACAGGGCTGAGAAACAAGAGGGAAGAGCCAGCATCCTCAGTAGAACCTCAATAAGTCCTCCCAAAATGTTTGTTTCTAGAAAATGGCTTTGGTGGGTGTTATAATGGACTGGACAAAGTGAATATTGTTTTTATATAGCAGACAGATGAATCAGAAATTAGTTATTTTCTAAATCTTATTTTTCTGTCTTTCTCTTTTAACCTCTTTTCCACTCTTTTACTTTCTTTCTGTCTTTCTGTCTTTCTGTCTTTCTGTCTTTCTGTCTTATTTCTCTTTCTCTATTTCCTTCTACACCCCCACCCTTTTTGTGTTTTTATCTAGATACAGTGGTACCTCTGGTTACATACGCTTCAGGTTACATACACTTCAGGTTACAGACTCTGCTAACCCAGAAATAGTACCTCAGGTTAAGAAGTTTGCTTCAGGATGAGAACAGAAATCGTGCTCCGGCAGCGTGGCAGCAGCAGGAGGCCCCATTAGCTAAAGTGGGTTTCAGGTTAAGAACAGTTTCAGGTTAAGAACGGACCTCCGGAACGAATTAAGTACTTAACCCGAGGTACCACTGTAAAAGTATTGGTTTGGTGTTTTATTAAAGGGGGAGAATATTAAGTTTTGAATTTTTCTCTATTAACCTTAATAAAAACTTTTTTAAATAAAGTAAGAAAGTAATTTATTTATTCTTAATTTAGAAAACAGCAAGGAAGCTGAATGTTGGAAGATTCAGGGCAGATGAAATCATAACTTTAAAAGAGGTTTAGACATATTAATGGAAGACAAGGTCACCAATCACTACCAGCAGCAATGGCTATGTTCTGCCTCCACAGTCACAGGCAGTGATGCTTCTGAACACCCATTGCTGAAAACCTCAGGAAGTGAAATTGCTCTTGTGCTCAGGTCCTGCTTTCCATGTTTGCCACAGGCATCTGGTTGGCTACTGTGAGAATAGGATGCTGAACTAGATGGGCTATTGGCCTGATCCGGCAAGATTTTATTACGTTCTTACAGGGGGAGAATCCTACCTCAAAACAGCCCAGTGAGGACTGAACCTGCTCAGAGTGCCAG
This sequence comes from Podarcis muralis, assembly GCF_004329235.1. Lineage (NCBI taxonomy): Eukaryota > Metazoa > Chordata > Lepidosauria > Squamata > Lacertidae > Podarcis > Podarcis muralis. The sequence continues at coordinate 23,279 of NW_021164422.1, read as the reverse complement.
CAGCCTGTTAATGCTTCTTCAGGGTGGCAGTGGAGAGATGGGAAGCTAGGAGATGGGGAACAGAGAGGGGGAGTATCCAGGAAGAGGAGATGGCTAGCTGGGACACTCCACAGAGCACACTCTATGATTAGACCTAACTGAGTGCTACTAAGAAAGCAACTCTACTTTCACTACCAGCAACCCATTATATGCAGGGAACAATGGGAACTGGATGCAAACAATTTTGAGGAGAAAAATCAGGGCTCCTGCCCACATCACATTTCTTGAAAGAGGTGGGTGGACAATGTATTGGAAGGGGAGAATGGAACCAAGGCCTGGGATGTATTTAAGAGAGATGTGAAAAGGAAGACCATTTTAGGGTGTTGATAAGATGGGAAAGGGTCATAGCTCATTGCTCTTCATGCAGAAGGTTCCAGGTTTAATCCTCAGCATCTCAAAGTAAGGTTGTGAATTCTCTCCTGGTTGTAAACTCTGGAAAACCACTGCTAGTCAGTGTAAACAATGTTGAAGTAAATAGACTAACGGACTGCCTCAATAAAAAGCAAATTCCTATCTTAGGAAAGGACACCAAAAAAAATTAATTTCTGAAGAAAAATAAGATCAGCTTTTTCTTTCTCAACTATCTTTCTTACCTACACCTTTTATTAGGCGAATTAAACCCTTTTGTATTCCCCCATCCCAGTAATTTCATTATTAACTTAGATAATGTATAGTTTCTACACCTCAAAATAAAGGAAAGACCTGAAAACTTTTTTTTAAAAGGGGGAGAGAGGATGGATAAAGAAAAAGAAAAGAAAGTAAAAAAATAAACCATCTGTTGGGAAATTACTTCACTCCAAAAACTCCAAAACTTGTCATTTTTATCTCTGTATCTCAGTTAGGTTTTTTGTGGTGGTGTTTTCCAAAGTTCTGATAAACACTTTTGTGTTGTCATGTAGTCCAGACATCTTAGCACCATATCATCCTTGGGGTTTTTTAACATTGCGGGGCGAGGCTGGCAATAAAATGTTGAAAGCAAATGGGAAGAAAAACAACACATATCATCATCAGCTATGACCACACACTCAACCACCCTGTCCCATCCATTAGAAACTACACTAGCATAATTAAATACAAAAGACACACAAACAAAAGGGAACTCAGTAGAGAGAGGTGCACTGAAACAAAAGCAATAGTAATAACGATAATTTATCTCTGCTTTTATTATGATTATTGTCTCTATGCCTCAGTTTTTTGTGTTTAACTTTTATATTTCAACTCCTTTTTAAACCTGCACTAGTTTCATTTGTTCATTTACTTTCTGCAACATAATTTTTCTACTTCTCAAATATTGATTTTTTTCTTTTTTGCTCCATAGATGTAACAAGACCTGGTCCAGAGTCCCTTCTCATTTCCCTTTGTATGCTAATAGCTCTGAATCTAAATCAGAACAAGAGAGGAAATGGCACAAGCCTCAACAGAAAAGCCTGGAGGGCTGTATTTGGTCCCTAAACCTGATATTCCTCATCCATGCTCTAACACAAAACTCTTAACAAACTAATGTTCCCAGTATTCCCATGGTGTGTCATTTTCTGGTTCACCTCAGGCAGCAAGTTACCTTGGGCTGGTCCTGCTTTCTATAAGATTGGGAGCCTATGACCCTTCAGATATTTGTTTGGACTCTTGACTCCCATCATCCCCAGCCAGCATGCTCAGGGATGACAGGAGATGGAGTCCGACAGCATCTGAATGGCCACAGATGATACTGATTTGGATGCAGCAATAGTACGATGCACCATATATCACCCTATGGTGTTTTTGTGGACATTGTACAAATCACTAGGACAGTAGCCTCAGGACCCAGCCAAGAATAATAGCAGCTGACAAACAGATACATCATTTGCTGATTTTACCTAAAGCTTTGATGGAATAATCTCATTACTCTTGCCTTTCTCCCTTTCCTATTTTTACAGAGATATGCACAAAGGGAATGATGTCGGCAAACCAGACAGTGGTGACCGAGTTTGCCCTGCTGGGCCTCTCTGAAACATGGGAAGTCCAGCTCATCTTATTTGTTGTCTTCCTCCTTCTCTACATTGGTACGCTCTTCAGCAACATCCTCATATTCTCAGCAATTTTCAGGGATCAGCGCCTTTCAGATTCACCCATGTTCTTTCTGCTAGGTCAGCTGGCTTTCCAGGACCTCTGCCTGTCCTCCTTTGCCATCCCAAGATCCCTCTTTGATTATGTTGCCAAATGCCATGTCATCTCCTTTGATGGCTGCATGGCACAAATCTTCTTTGTCCATGTCTTTACAGGCAGCGAGATGCTCCTATTGGTGGCCATGGCCTATGACCGCTACGTAGCCATCTGTCATCCTCTCCATTATATTTCACTCATGAGCCGGCATCATTGCATTGGGCTTGTGCTTGCCTCCTGGGCTGGTGGGCTCCTCCATGGCACTGTGCAACTGTGTTTCATCATTAATGTGCCTTTCTGTGGGCCCAATCAGGTGGACAGTTTCTTCTGTGACCTCCCTTTGGTCATCAAGTTGGCCTGCACTGACACCTACCCCCTGGAGGTCATGATGGTCACCAACAGTGGCATTTTATCATTGGTGTCTTTTGTTGGCCTGCTCATCTCGTACGGATTCATCCTTTACACAATCCGCTCCCGGGGTCCCTCTGAAGGGACCACCAAGGCTGCCTCCACATGCACCTCTCACCTCATTGTGGTCACCATGTACTTTGGGCCCTGTTTGTTCATTTACCTGCGTCCATCTGCCCGGTTCATGATTGATAAAGTTCTCTGCGTCTTCTACACCTGTGTCACCCCCTTGCTGAACCCAGCTATCTATGCTTTGAAGAACAAGGAGATGAAAGCAGCCATTGGAAGCCTGTTGGCCAGGCTTTCTGGGCAGGTTTCTGCACAGGGCCGTTCCCACCATTAGGCAGCCTGAGTCATCCACATCCAGCAGCAGGTCACAAAAGGCAACAAATCATTGGTTATTTGATTTATTGTTCTCTTATGTTTATACAAGGTACAGAGAAAGTGGATAGGGAGATTTTCTCCTTTCCTAGTCCTAAAACCCAGGTTCATCCAGTGGAGCTGAGAAGGAACTATTTATTTAGAGATGGACACAGTTGAACAACGAAATTTCCTACCACAGGGGATGGCACCATCTTCAACATCTTTAGCAGATTAAACAAATTCATGGAGTATAAAGCTTATGATGGCTAGTATCAGAAGCAGTAAACCCGCAGGGGAACAAGAGTGCTGTTGATCTCATCCATCATGGCTGTTCTCATGACTGCTAGGGAAGGGAAATTGAGAGCTATCGAGGTCTCTTCCAACTGTACAATTCTGACTAGATTTGTCCTGGATTTAGCTGAAGGCTCAATGAAACTGGGCCAAAATGGCATTGGGCCAAGTTGGATTCAGACAGCACTGGATGGGCCCATGCTGGGCAGGGCGCCCAAGAGTCATCTAGAGTTGTGATGGGTGGGGTGGAGGGTGGGAATATTTCAAAGGACCGTTTCACCCTCCTGCTCAGTTGTGGGTGGGAAAAGGCAAAGCAGCATCTCCTTTTTTTAACAATGAAATAAAAAAATATTTTTAATAAATTAAACACGGATTGCTCTGCTGCAGATTTATTATTATTATTATTATTTTAGAATATGTGTGTGTTATGCTATAATGACATGTTCCCTTTATTCAAGAGCAGTAGTTGAATTTTCTATCACAAGGGGCACTGTTCCCCGTACTTGCATTGACCGGTTGGGTACAGAAGGGATGAGCCAATTTTGTGGGCATCCATGTCCCAGGCTGTACGGAGCTTGGGCACCAACAGCAGGTCAAACCATTTGGGTAGCTGAAGTGGAAAATTGCAAAAAAAAATCAAGGGCTTGCACTTTCATTACACCAACCTGTGTCAACCCAGGAAAAACACATCAAAGATCCAGACTCTGATCAAATTGGGTGAAGGGGTATGTATATTGAATTAGTTTACACACACACAGACACAGACACAGACACACACACTATGGTCAGCTATAGTAACAAACCAAGATGTATTTGTGTTTTCTTCTCATGGTAGTTAGAATGTTAATTAATAATCCAACCTTGGAAAGACTCAAAATGGCTTACTCTGGATTACTGGGACAAGAAAGTATGGGATGTAGCCTTAATGAAAAAGCTAACTCAGCCACTACACCTGGCAATGAGTAGAAGAAAACAGACTCTTTTGCTGAAAACTAGTGGAGCTTTAAAACCTTCCTTAATAAAGAAAAAGCAGGCCAGCTAGTGCCTATGGCTTTTCAAAATATACAGCGTATTTAATAGACATGTGCAAGGGTGCCAGCTTGAATAAAATATTGGGAGGCAGGTAAGCCCCACCCCACATAATTGATCACAAGACACGGTGTGCACACACAATTTGAATCTAATCAATACAAATTAAATGTCCATCAACTGGGGGGAGGGGCGCCCCCTCAAATCTTTTACTTTTGAAAGGGGCAAAGGGACCTTGGCCCCTAGGAGTTGGATCCTATCGGCATGTGAATTGACTCCTTTCCAAGGATATCCATTTTAGCTTTCTTCCATGTTGCCAACACAAACTGTTAATTTATAGTTATTGTTTGCTTACATTATGTGTTTTGTCAGTGCTTAATTGAAAGCCCCTCTAGAGAGAGTGGGGGTGGAGGAAGGAGGAGGGGTGGGGGTGTGAAAAAGAAAGTTCAAGAATACGTTTTATGGATCCACATGGTTTTTATTTATTTTCAAAGCACTCACTGTTAATGAAGCAGCTTTCATCCCCCTCTTCCACAATGTACCTCTCTCATCTTGTCATAATATTCTCCACCCGTTACTCAGGAGGAAAGATTTGCTCACCTTCAGACAACAAGAGCAGGGCACTGTGGCCCTCTAAATGTTGCTGGACCACAGCTCCCATCATGCCTGACCATTAGTCAAGCCAGCTAAGGCTGATAGGAATTGAAGTACAAAAACATATGGAACTGAAATCTGGAAGACATAGAAGCGACATATCCACATGACCTCAGTATATTCCCATGACGCTGTTCAGAAAGCATCAGTGCCAGCCTACCTGCTGGGTGACCTTGGGCTAGTCACACTTCTTTGAAGTCTCTCAGCCCCACTCTCCTCACAGAGTGTTTGTTATGGGGGAGGAAGAGAAAGGAGAATGTTAGCCGCTTTGAGACTCCTTCGGGTAGTGATAAAGCAGGATATCAAATCCAAACTGCTCCTCCTCTTCTTCTTCTTCTTCTTCTTCCTCCTCCTCCTCCTCGTGGCCATTCAGTCCCATTTATTTCAGTAAGTAAATTTACTAAAATTTGTTCCTCCACATATTGCTCTTGTACATTATCTCTGTTGTCTTTGCAACACCTTTGTCAAAGAATCAGCAGTATTATACTGGTTTGGGGTTCGCAGATAAGCCATGTGTACACTTATGTTCCTAAATGGACACCTGGTAAATGGAATAACCCAAAATGTTCTTGCTAATCTTATTATCCACTTCATATCTTGCACACCCTTCCTTCTTTCTGATTGGTATAGTTGGATATCATTTAATTGATGGAGGTGGTGAGCTCACACATTCGGAAAAAGGAGAGAAAATCACCCCACAGTTTCTCCCCATCTTTTTTGATCCCTTGCAATGTACCCAGGAAACCAAATTAGAACTCAAACTTAGCACATAATGTACCCTTGAGATCAGCTGTGTAACACTTACCTGAAAAGTATTGCTTTTCTAATTAGCTGCAGAGAAGCAGATAAGGCAGCAGCAAATGCAGCCCCCATCAGAAGAAAATGAGCAATTAATTACAATTACCAACACACACACACACTATTTACACCTGATTTGCTTGTTCATTCTGCCTTTTAAGCAGAGATCTCATCCACACAGGGATCTTATCCCCATACCACTCACAGGCATCAGAAGGAACTGGATCAAGCAGCTCCATGCTGATACTGAACTGAACAGAAGTTGCTGCAGAAAACCTCAGTGGATATCTGCTGGGATTGGCAGGTGGGTGAAGAAACAGTTGAGAGTGTATTAGATTTTTCAAAAATGCTTATTTAGTATTTCAGTATTTAAAACGGGACTTGTTTATTCTAATAGGAGCTCTGATTTTTCAATATGGTTTTGCAACTAAATAAGATGGATAACAATGTGTAATAGAAAAAGAAGCATGAAATTAGGTTAAAGGTGTGTGAAAGAAAGTGATAGAAGTGGAAAGAAATTGCAATTGAGTAGATTGGAAGTCTAACACAAAGGTGGGGTGAGGGGTGGTGGATGGTGATGGGGAAAGGAATTATCTGTGGGACTGAATGTAGGTATGTCTGAATATTTTTAAGGATTGTATGAAATGTATGTTTGTATGCTTGTATATTCGCAATATGTGTGTATTAATGCTGAATTATTTTAACAATAAAAACTTTTTTTAAAAAAAGATTTTTCAAAAATGCAAGTGTGAAACTCTGGGAAGAATGGCATACTACAGCTCCTACAAGAGCTCCTCAGCAGTTTACATCTGCTGGTGGTCTCTTTTTCTCTCTCTTACTCCAGTGAGTTACATGCCTTTTGGTGGCTGGATTACAGATGGATACAGGGGTAGCATGGGGAATGGTCAGTAATATTAGGATGTAATTGTCCATTCAAAACCGCCAGTACCATAGGTGGAATACCTCTGAATACCAGGGCAAAGCAGTGGGAGAGGACTACTGTATCCATGCTCTGTGAGTTTCTTGTAGGCATCTGATTGACCACTGCCAGAAGACAGAATACTCTGCTAGATGGTCAAAGCCTGCTCTAGAATGGTTCAGCCCCAGCATGCTGTTGGGATACTGAGGTTAGGGAAGTGGAGTTCTTTGCTAAGGGAGATTGTAAGAAACTGGGAAATCAGGTATCATTCCAGATCAGGCTGTGGCTTGTATACACGTATCAATTTATTCTATTTTCCTTGTGTTTTCCTTATCATTATTAAATTTCACATTACATTGGAGCTTTCACATGATGGAAAATACACTTTTCAAATGACAAATATAGTGTGGGTTCAGTCCTCAATTCCATAGTTTGCAACTGATTTTTTTCTGGCAGCAAATAACATGGAAATTAGCACTAAAATTGTTCTATTGGCGATGGAATAAGCTGCCATGAGAGTACATCCTCTGGCCATTTATCTGAGCAATCTGTCTTCTGACAGTGCCCCAAAAGGTGCTTCTTTGGATAGGGTCACAAAACAGGACATGATAATGTATCTGGCCTGTTAATAATTCTGTTGAATTTTTTCTTCTGCCTCTGAACATGTTATCATGGGTAGAAGTTACTGAGAGATCTGTGTGTCTTTGCGTGTGTCTATAATTTATTCTTACTGGTTTTCATAATACAAAGAAGCAATCAATCTCACAGGCTACCCCAGAGCTGTCTAGCTAGTTCTTTTCACTTTGCACAACACACCGTCATTGTTGTAAGTTCTACAGTGCTGTCTAATAGTGATCTTAGCACCAACAGAACTGCAGCCAAAACAGGAACCCTGAGAAATACCAAAATAATAATAATAATAATAATAATAATAATAATAATAATAATCTTTCAGAAAACACCAATGAAGTTCATTCAGGGCAGATGAAAGTACTTCAGGAGTCAGTGATTGCCGCTAAGTTGGATGGTTTTTAAAGGTAAACCTTTGAACAACACAATAAGAGCAGATGCAGTTCAATTATGAAGATGACCAAAGGGGTACATTCAAAGCATCTCAGGTCTGAAACCAGAATCCTGACATGCGGTCTCTGTCACACCCACCCTAGTGGTGGAGCGGCCACTAAGTCAAGAGCTGTGTGAGAGCACTAGGCAGTTCAGGCTTTCTTCTCCGCAGTCATCTGTGGATGGTAACGCTCCTGAGAATCTCCCCCAATCTCTTCTATAGAAGCTCTGAAGAGTCCCAAAAACTTATACTCCAGACATTACCCAGAGTTACGTTGCATTTTGGAAAGTGGTCTACTTCTTATGAAGGTGGGTCATTGCTGAGTTGGAGGTGCGTGAATGTACAAAACATTGGGCAAAAGGTCAGTATATTTTAGGGGAACTGAAAAGATGGAGAAGGGTAATAAATCATTGGTAGAGCATAGCTTTACATTGAAAAGGTCCCAGATAGGTTTGTGAATGTTCATGTGCCTAAAGATCTGAACAGCCCCTGCCAGACAGTGTAGACTAGACTGAGCTAAATGGACCAATGTTCTGACTCAATGTACATGTGTGTGTGTGTGTGTGTGTGTGTGTGTGTGTGTGTGTGTGTAGACCACTTCCAGGTGGTTTTCTGCTTCTCCCATGCTTTTTAAGCATGTGTCTAAGTGGTTTTGCCTTTGCCCTGCTGCTATCCTCCAGAAAACCCGCTCTTTAGTGCCAAATTGCAACAAATAGCAATCCACAGAAAGCCCTATCGCTGTTTGCTGCGGTTCAGTGCTAAACTACGGGTTTTCCCAGGTAAAATGGCAGTGGAAATGGAAATGTGTATGAGCACTCAGACCCCAGCCAAGAATAACAGCAGTTAACACACGGATACACCCTTTCCTGATTTAACATAAGGCTGTGATGGAAGTATCTCATTACTGTCTCCTTTCTCCCTTCCCAGTCTACACAGTGATATGCAAGAAGGAAATGATGTGGGAAAACCAGACAATGGTGACTGAGTTTGTTCTGCTGGGCCTCTGTGAAACATGGGAAGCCCAACTTTTCATATTTATCCTCTTCCTTGTCCTTTATGTGGCTACTCTCTTCAGCAACATTCTTATTTCCTCAGCAATTTTCAGGGATCACCACCTTTCAGATTCACCCATGTTCTTTCTGCTGGGTCAACTGGCTTTCCTGGACCTCTGCCTGTCCTCCTTTGCCATCCCAAAATCTCTCTTTGATTACATTGCTCAACACCAAGCCATCTCCTTTGATGGCTGCATGGCACAAATCTTCTTCATCCATTTCTTTGGAGGCAGTGAGATGCTTTTGCTGATAGTCATGGCCTATGACCGGTATGTGGCCATCTCCCATCCTCTCCGTTATGCCTCACTCATGAACCGACACCATTGCATGGCATTTATCCTTGCCTCATGGGCTGGTGGGTTCCTCCATGCTACTGTGCAACTGGGTTTCATCATTAATGTGCCTTTTTGTGGACCCAATCGAGTGGACAGCTTCTTCTGTGACCTCCCCTTGGTCATCAAGTTGGCCTGCACTGACACCTACCCCCTGGAGGTCATGATGGTCACCAACAGTGGCATTTTGTCACTGGTGTGTTTTATTGGCCTGCTTCTCTCGTATGGATTCATTTTCTACACAATCCGATCCCGGTCCTCTTCTGAAAGAACCACCAAGGCTACCTCCACATGTACATCTCACCTCATTGTGGTCACTATGTACTTTGGGCCCATTATGTTCATTTACTTACGTCCATCCACCCAGTTCATGATTGATAAAATGCTCTCTGTCTTCTATACCTCCATCACCCCCTTGCTGAACCCAGCTATCTATGCTTTGAAGAACAAGAAGATGAAGGCTGCCATTGGACGTCTGCTCTCAAGGTTTTCTAGGCAGGTTTCCTCTCAGGGCCAGCCCTGATGTTAGGTAGCATGAGGTGCTCCTCTCAGTGTCACAAAAGAGCAGAACATTGTTAGTTATTTAATTTACTGCATCTCTAGCATTTTGTACACAGTGTTCAGAAAGTGGGTGAGAGGTGGTTCTCCTCTTCATCCAGTGGAGCTGGAAAGGACATTCTTTTTTTTTAGACAACACACACCTGAACAACACAATTTGCTAGCACAAGTGAGGGCCATCAACTTGGAGGTCTTGTTTAGACAAGTTAATGGAGGTTAAGTATATCAATGGCTACTACTCCTGATGGCTATGCTACTACCAGTATCAGAGGCCATATGCCCTAGAATACCAATTACTTGGAGAACATGAATGGGAGAATGCTGTTCAGCTCATGTTGTGTTTGTAGGTTTCTCCTAGACATGGCTGGCCACTGTAAAATCAGGATGTTGGACTAGATGGCTAGTGATGCGTAAGGGTACAGTAGACATCTCTGTTAGGACTTTGCCCTGGATTTGACTGAAGGCTGAACCAGACTGGGCCAATCTGGGTTTAGACTGTATCTGGATGAGATAGTCTCAGATTGCCCTGTGTTGGGTTGGACCACCACAAGTCATCAGGAGTTGTGAGGGTTAAGGTTATATATAGGTGGGTAAGCTGCAGGGGTGTGTTCCCTGTGTAGAATGCCATGGTGAATCAGAACACTCGGCATTCATTCCAGCTGGTTTCAGGATGTTCCTATGCAAGCACCTTCCAGAAGGTAAGCAGTACGTAACAGAATTAAACTTTCCTGTTCTCAGCTGAATGCTCTGCCACAGATAGCTTTTTAGAATATAAGTGTGATATGCAGTGATTTATTTTGTATCCACTGGGATCTTCACTCTGCTGTTATAGCAAATGAATCTCATGTAGTGTACAGAGCACTGTCTAGTCCTGTTGTGTTGGATGAGTTTTAGTTAGTAAGGCTGTGGAAGTGGACAAGATGTTTGGATCAGTCAGGACGACCACTTGTATTCTGGATCCTTGCTCTACATGGATGATAAAAACTAGCAAGGAGGTGATAGGTGGCTGAGCCAGGGAGATAATGAATGCCTCCTTGTGAGAGGGGATGGTCCCTGCCTGCTTGAAGAGGCAGTGGTAATACCACTCTTCAAGAAACCCTCATTGGATTCAGAAAATCTACTGGCCAGTTGCTAATCTCCCCTTCCAGGGCAAGGTTTTTGACTGGGTGGTCATAGACCAGTTCCAGGAAACTGATTGTCTAAATCCATTTTACAAAAAAATGATAAATCTTCAATTAAACTTTTACAACCATAATTTAAAACAAACAGAAGGTTTAAACCACAATAGAGTCCAGGGGTCAGCAAACGTTTTCAGCAGGGGGCCGGCCCACTGTCCCTCAGACCTTGTGGGGGACTGGACTATATTTTGGAAGGGGGGAAAATGAACAAATTCCTATGCCCCACAAATAACCCAGAGATGCATTTTAAATAAAAGCATACATTCTACTCATGTAAAAACACCAGGCAGGCCCTACAAATAACCCAGAGATGCATTTTAAATAAAAGGACACATTCTATCCATGTAAAAACATGCTGATTCCCTGACCATCCGCGGAGCAGATTGAGACAGAGATTGGGCCAGATCCAGCCCCCGGGCCTTTGTTTGCCTACCCATGGAATAGACTAAAACGAATTACAACTCATACAAACTTTCTATACATCTGTGTAGCTTTGTCTAAATAAAAATGTCTGCACAGAAAAGAGACTCTTCATAGTTAGGTAGACTTTTCTATCTCAAGGGCCACAGGTCCCCCCTGCCTGCAACGACCAGTTGGTACAGAAGGAATAAGATTACAGTGGTGCCTCGCAAGACGAAAAGAATCCGTTCCGCGAGTCTCTTCGTCTTGCATTTTTTTCGTCTTGCGAAGCAAGCCCATTAGCGGCTTAGCGGATTAGCGCTATTAGCGGCTTAGCGGGCTTAGCGGATCAGCTGATAAGCGGCTTAGCAGCTTGGGAAAAGGGGGGGGAAAACCCTGCAGGAACTCGCAAGACATTTTCGTCTTGCGAAGCAAGCCCATAGGAAATTCGTTTTGCGAAGCACCTCCAAAACGGAAAACCCTTTCGTCTAGCGGGGCACCACTGTATAATTCAGGTATCCAGGCCCCAGTCTGTACAGAGCTTTGGGTACCAGTGACTGTTCGAGTTATTTTGGTACCTGAGGCAAGAAATTGCACAAATTCTAAGGCTGTGTAAAATTTCCACCCTTGCCCCCCAACCTGGGAAGATCCAGAAGAAAGCCAGCCAGGATACAGACCCAAATCACCTTATGGTGCAGTGGGGTTAATATTGAATTAGTCTTAATTTAGAGTCCAAGTAAATATATGGTCAGATATAGGAACAAACCAAGATGCTACTAACAAGAAATTAATTGTTTCAATACACATTGAAACAGACTTGAAACAGTCTTGAAGCCCATACTGAAGGGAGGTTTCAACCTTGTGGACTTTTCTCCACTCTTAGAAGGATGGGTGGGGAAATCCAAAATTGACTTTTCTTTACTTATACCTCTGTAAGTCCAATACAGGTCACTGGATTCTATTCTAATTTCTTGGGGTTTCTATAACTAAGGGTTATGCTCAATCATTTTGTTTTGTCCTTTTAAATGACACTTATTTCTTTAGATTTAGGGGTGTGAATGTATTAGGGTACTAGGATTAAAAGAAACCTGTGACTGTACTGCATTGCACTGATTAGATTGTAGCAACTGAGATCTCTTTTTTCCAAGACCACAGTGTAATAAAAGTTTGCTTTTGAAATTCTCTGTGTTGTGAATTTCTTGGTTTGGAATTGTTTAGGCACACATTCAAGGCATCATGTGTTTGACTCCCACAACATATCCACCTCTCACGTGTGTGTGTTTTGGGGTTCATGGGTGTATCATGTATGCACACATGTTCCTAAAGGCACATGTAATATTGGTGGTGGACTGCCTGAGCACTTGGGAAATAGTATAGCCACAAATTAACTTGCTAATCTTGTCATCCACTTAATAACATGTCCTTCCTTCCCTCCTTCCTTCCTGATAGGCACAGTGGGATATTATTCAATTGCTGAAGGTGGTGAGATCACACATTTGGAAAACTTGTGGGGGAATCAAACCCTTGTTTCTTACCACCATTTTTGATCCCTTGCCATCTACCCAGGAAACCAAACCAGAAGTCAAACCAACACACAGTGCACCCTTGTGGACTGCTGTGTAGCATGTTCCTTAGTGACAAATAATTACTTTTTTCTCTAGCTCCCCAAGAGCAGAAAGAGCAGATAAGGCACCAATTAATGCAGTCCCCTTTCAAAAAGAACGAGCAATTAATCACACACAAACACATGCTCTATTTACTCTTGACTTGCTGGTCAGCCTTTGGAGCAGATAGATCATCACCAGAGATGTCTCATGTGCATAGCACTCATAGGCAGCAGATGGAACCGGATCAATCAGCTCCAAACTGGTGCTGATCCTGAGTAGAAGAAATTGCTGCTGAAAACCTCAAGAAATATCTGCTGGGATTTGCAGGTGGGTGAAAAAATAGATGAGGGTGTATTGGATTTTTCCAAAACGCAGGTGCGAAATTCTGCGGAAGATGACATATTGCAGACTCCTCCAAGGAGCTGTCCAGCAGTTTCTATCTGCTGATCTGCTTTCTCCCCCTCTCTGTCTCCAGCGCTCCACATGCCTCCTATTGGTGGCTAGATTGTTTATGGGCATAGAGGCAGCATAGAGACTGGTCATCATTGTTAGGATGTGGTTCTCCATCCAGAACACTGGAAACTATATATAATACCTCCAGTATCAAAGGTGGCATGTGTCTCAATGCTGGAGAACAGTGGAAGATGGCTGTTGCTGCTTTCAAGTTCTGTTCCTGGGTTTTTCATAGGCATCTGTTTGACTGCTGTCAGAAGACAGAACACTCAGCTTACCACAGCCTGATCTGGGATGGATTCATCCCAGCATACTGTTGGAATACTGAGGTTAGGGAAGGGGTGTTCCTTTCTAAGGGAAAAGATAAGGACATGAGAACTCAGAACTACCTTTCCAGGTCAGACACTGGCTATTATACACATAGCAGTTCATTCCATTTCCCCAGTGTTTCCCTGACTGTTAATTTTCACATTCCATTATACAATGTAAAAACCACATCCAGAACTATAGAAGGGTATGTGTTTAGCCCTCGTTTCCGTATTATTTGCAAAGGTTTTTTTTTTTTGGCAGCAAACAGCACAGAAATTAGCACCAAAGTTTTGCTATGTTCAACTATAGTTCTGGAAGTAGCTTTTATGTCGTGTGAAAGCTCAAATATAATGTGGAAATGAACAGTTAGAGAAATGACAGAGAAATGGAATAAACTGACAAGTGAATGCAACTTATGACCAACTAGCTGAGTACTCTTTCAGCTGCAGGAAAATGCAGGAGGGGAGAGAATGCTTTTCTGCGCAGGTCTGGTTTGTGTGTTTCCCAAAAGAGTCTGTTTGGGCACTGTGAGAGTAGTACACTGGATTAGATGAGCCATTGGCCTGATCCAGGAGGGTTCCCTGGTCTTCTTTAAGGGGGGAAACAAAATCCACCTCAAAACAGCCAAGTGAGACTGAACATGCCCAGTGGTCACAAGAGTTCTAACATCCTTTTCTGGGATTGTGTGGTGGCAGTGGGGAGATGGAAAACTGGGAGGGGGAGAATGGAGGGGAGAGATGGGTAGCTGGGTAGCTAGGACACAAAGACACTCCACAGAGCAACATTTTCTTCTCTTTTCTATTAACGTCTACAAAATTAGATCCGTCAGAGTGTCACCAAGAATAGATAACTGTGGCAACTCTTTCATTTCCAACAACCTTTTATGTGCAGGGAACAAGGGTTCAAACAACTGTGAGGAGGGAAAAGATCTGGGTTCAAACTCACCACCCCACATTTATTGAAATATACCTTATTAGAAAGGGGGGGGTGGAAACAAGGTCAAAGATAGATGTGAAAAGGGAGGAAGAAGCAAAAGTTAAACCTCAGTTGGGCGTACAATTTTAAGGCCAGTCTTTAAACAGCACAATAGGAGTGGATGCAGTTTAGTAATGAAAGTAGACAAAGGGGTACATTCAAAGTCTGTCAGATCTGCTTCTCACAGTGCTGAGATCCACTTTCTTTCACCTGACCCAGTAGTGATGGTGGTGGTGCTAAATAAAAGCTGCATTGTGAGGGCACAGCTCCTGCTTTCTTCTTCATGGTCTCCTCCAGAGGCTAACATCCCCCTAGAATCTTATTCAATCTCCTCCTTCAGGAGCTCTGAAGAGTTCCAATGGTCTTTCTGTGCTCCAGGCACCCCACAGGGTTATATTGCCTTTTGGAAAATGGTCTGTTTCTTAGGAAAATGTATAGTTGGTGTGCGGACAAAACTATAGGAAGAAGGACAGTATATTTTAGAGGAATTGATAAGATGGGGAAGGGGCCTAGCTCAGTGATGAACCATCTGCTCTGCACTCAGAAGGTCCCAGGTTTGATCCCCAGAATCTCCAAATAGAGTTGTGAATTTTCTCTTGTCTGAATCCCTGAAAAGCCGCTTCCTGTCAATGTAGACAAGTACTAAGCTAAATGGACACTATCTAACCCAATATATGGCAGCTTCTGATCTTTCTAAAAGACAAAAAAAAAACTACACTAGTTTTCTGAAGAAATATAAAATTGACTTTCTCCTTTCTCAATGAACTTGCATTCCCACACATTTTATTATGGGAATTTCACCCTTTGGTATTTACAGGGGCAGGAATTCAATTCATTCTGTTATTGGCATACAAAAGATGAGGTGAAGTCTGTACAGTTCAACCGCCCTGAGATCTTTGAATGAACGGTAGTATATAAATTTAAATATAAAGAGGGGGGAAATAAAGAAAAGACCTCAAAAGGAAAAAAAATGGGGGGGAAAGGAAAGGAAAGTCAGTGGGGCATGGGAGAAAGAAAAGAAATAAAAAAAAATATGTTGGGAAGTTACTTCATTCCCATGACTCCTATTACTATCTCTCTATCTCAGTTTGCTTGTTTATGTTTAACCTTTGCAATTCACCTTCTTTCAGAACCTGCACTAGTTTCATTTGTTCATCTATTTTCTGCAACATTCTTTCTCTATTTCTCAAGCATTGATTTGATATACTTTTTTTACTCTAATAATGTTACAAAACGTGGTCCAGAGTGCCTTCTTTTATTCAACTCCCTTCTTTATTCAAAACATGAGGGAGTATGATTGTAAGTCTCTCAATATGGTGTCCATTTCTAAGCAATTTATCACTTGTCCAGTACCTAAACCTGATGGTTTCTTTGACACACAACTGATGGACTTGAGCAAACTGCACCTTGGATAGTCAGCCTTTCTTTTTTGTGGCATGTATGATTTAGTCATTGCTCCAACTATGACTCAATGTAAGGCAGTAACATATAAATAAATCAAAGACAGGAAACCTATGACCCTTCAGATGTTGGTAGGACTCATCCACAGCCAGCCTTGTCAGTGGCCAAAGAGAAAGGAAGTTGGAGTTCCACAACACCTGAAAAGCCACATATTCTCCATCCCTGGTTCCTCATACAAACAATAGTAAGTTAGATCAGGGAACAGTCTGAATCACTATAAGTCCTGCAATAATGTCTGAACCACTCAGACTGGAGTCTCAGCACCCAGCTGAGAAGAATAACACACAAGACACACCCTTTGCTGATTTCACCTAAAACTGTGAAGCAAGTATCTCATTACTCTCTCCTTTCTGCCCAATTTTCACAGTGATACACAAGGAGGGAATGGTGTGGTCAAACCAGACCATGACAACCGAGTTTGTCCTACTGGGCCTCTCTGAAACCAGGGAATTCCAACTCATCTTATTTGTCTTCTTCCTCTTCCTCTACATTGGTACTCTCTTCAGCAACACTCTCATCATCTTTGCGATTTTCAGGGATCACCGTCTTTCAGACTCACCCATGTTCTTTCTGCTGGCTCATTTGGCTTTCCTGGACCTCTGCCTGTGCTCCTTTGCCACTCCAAGATCTCTCTTTGATTACCTTGCCCAGCACCATGTCATCTCCTTCCATGGCTGCATGACACAAATCTTCTGCCTCCACTTCTTTGGAGGCATTGAGATGCTCCTGCTGATTGTTATGGCCTATGACCGGTATGTGGCCATCTCCCATCCTCTCCGCTATGCCTCACTCATGAACCGACGCCATTGCATGGCACTTCTCCTTGCCTCCTGGGCTGGTGGGCTCCTCCATGCTACTGTGCAATTGGCTTTCATCATTAATGTGCCTTTTTGTGGACCCAATCAGGTGGACAGCTTCTATTGTGACCTCCCCTTGGTCATCAAGTTGGCCTGCACTGACACCTACCCCCTGGAGGTCATGATGGTCACCAACAGTGGCATTTTGTCACTGGTGTGTTTCATTGGCTTGCTTCTCTCGTATGGATTCATTCTCTACACAGTCTGCTCCCGGGGTCCCTCTGAAGGGACCACCAAGGCTGCCTCCACTTGCACCTCTCACCTCATCGTGGTCACCATGTACTTTGGA
The DNA here is from genome assembly GCF_004329235.1 of Podarcis muralis. NCBI lineage: Eukaryota > Metazoa > Chordata > Lepidosauria > Squamata > Lacertidae > Podarcis > Podarcis muralis. The sequence continues at coordinate 6,106 of NW_021164422.1, read as the reverse complement.
CCTATTATGTTTATTTACTTGCGTCCGTACACCCGGTTCATGATTGATAAGGTACTCTCTGTCTTCTACACTTCCATCACCCCCTTGCTGAACCCAGCTATCTATGCTTTGAAGAACAAGGAGATGAAGGCTGCATTGGGAAGTCTTTTGTCAAGGCTTTCTGGGCAGGTTTCCACTCAAGGCCAGGCCCGCCGTTAGGCAGCTTGCAGAGGCCCCCTGTGACGGCTGACACAAAAAAGCAGCAAACTTTTATTTTATTTACAGTTATTTATGCACACAAGGTTGGGTAAAGTGGACAGGGATAAGTTTTCATCCTTCTCTCCTAATTCCAGAACCCGGGCTCATCCAATGGGGCTGAAAAGGAAGCACTTCTTTACACAGCACACTGCTGAACAAGCGAACTTACTACCACAAGCGAAAAATACACATGGACTTAAAAAATTAGCACTGAGATCCAGCGCCAGGACCTTCTGGCAGTTCCCTCATTGCGAGAAGTGAGGTTACAGGGAACCAGACAGAGGGCCTTCTCGGTAGTGGCGCCTGCCCTGTGGAACGCCCTCCCACCAGATGTCAAGGCAATAAACAACTATTTTACTTTTAAAAGACAACTGAAGGCAGCCCTCTTTAGGGAAGTTTTTAATGTCTGATGCTGTACTGTTTTTAATATTCAGTTGGAAGCCGCCCAGAGTGGCTGGGGAAACCCAGCCAGATGGGCGGGATATAAATAATAAATTATTATTATTATTATTATTATTATTATTATTATTATTATTATGATGTAACAAATATCAGCACCCTTCCATAATAAACCCTCTCTTGTTTTCTCCTTTGTCAAAATATTCTCCACTCACTATTTGCAAGGAAATGCCCTTTAAGAATTGCTCCCCTTCAGGCAAGAGCAAGGAACCTGTGACCCTCCAAATATTGCTAGACCACAACTCCCATCATCTTTGACCATTGGACATGCTGCCTGGGGCTGATGAGGATTGAAGTCCAACAGAATCTGGAGAGTTACAGGTTCCCTGTGCCGGCCTTAGGTCACCTTCCACACATCTGTGTTTAATGCCCGGCACAGCACTTAACAGCCAGTCAAAACTTTCACTCCTTCACAGCCACTAGCCCAGGGGTAGGCAACCTGAGGCCTGTGGGCCGGATCTGGCCCAATCGCCTTCTCAATCTGGCCCACAGACGGTCTGCGAATCAGCGTGTTTTTACATGAGTAGAATGTGTGCTTTTATTTAAAATGCGTCTCTGGGTTATTTGTGGGGCATAGAAATTCATTCATTTCCCCCCCCCCCAAAGTATAGTCTGGCCCACCACATGGTCTGAGGGACAGTGGACCAGCCCATGGCTGAAAAAGGTTGCTGACCCCTGCTCTAGCCTACCTAAATGGAAGTGAAATCTTGAAAAAACAGCAGCATATTCAAAGCCTTCAGACCGGCTTCGGTGTATTCCAATCTGGCCATTTACGAAGCATCAATGCCTCCTAGTGGCCATTTAGTCTCATTTATTTTTGGACATTCCTTTGCATGAAGCTCACAAATGTTATCTTAGTTGTTTCTGCAACTGCCTTGTAAGGTGGATCATTAATGTGACATATGTGCTAAGTTTGTGAGCATGATGCTTTGAATAAAATAGCTATGGTGATTTTTTGTGGATAGGCCATCAAATTCACTCCCACAAGATGGTTATCAACCTCGATGACTTTAAAAGAGGATTATACAAATTCATGGAGGTTAAGGCTATCAGTGGCTACTAACCCTAACAAGTATGTTCTACCTCCACAGATGGAGGAAGTATGCCTCTGACCAGTTAATGGAAATAGCAAGTTGGAAGGAGGCTATTGCACCCAGGTCCTGTGCAATAATCACAGGCATCCTGTTGGCCACTGTGAGAGCAGGAAGCTTTGGGCTCATTCAGCGGGCACTTACTCCTTTTGTCCTTTAAAGGGGGGAATAACCCGATGAGGACTGAACGTGCCATCAGCCACAGAATGCCAACTGCCTGTTATTGTCAGCTCCTAAGCAAATGAAAGAACAGCAGACCAAACAAGACAGAAGTCAGCTCACCTATAGCCTAAGCTAAGAGTTTCCTAACTTAGAGCAAAGTCACGCTGGTAAATTTGGAAGCCCTTGGCAGGAATGGACTTTGATAGGATGGTTGTCACAGTCTGGTTCACGGGCGATCTAAGTCCCGGCTGGAGAAGTCAGAACCGGGGGCAAGATGGCAGGGTGGGAGCAGGAACGGGAGTCCAGAAGCCAGGAAGCTAAGAGTCCGAGGATCAGGAAGCAAGGAGTCAAGGAGCAAAACGCAGCAAGGCAGGGAACGTGTTGCTGTGCAAAGAGCCAAAGGGAAATGCTGACCTTATATCCCTTCCTGGCTCTTGCCACCAGGTGCTGTGAGTTACCAATTGGCCTCACCTGTGCGGCCACACCTTGCCTCTTCAGAACAAACTTAGGAAGGCCCCAGTCCTGCAAAGTCCTACTGGTCACAGGGCCTGGCTCCTGCATGTGCTCCTGACAATGGTGCCCTGAGCAATGACAAAATTTGGCGCCCCCTCTAAATATTTCTTATTTTCACAATAATTCCTTTCGGTAGAGTTGCTTTTTTGTGGATCTACTTAATAGGCTGACAAAAACAGAAGTTGTTGTTTTTGTAATGCACCCTCTTGGCTCAGCACCCCATGCAGGGGGACTACCTACACCGCCCAAAATCCAGCACTGCCCTTGGCCTCATTTGTTTCCCTGCTCAGTTTTTCCCTCCCTTGGGCATAGGAGGCGCAGATGCAATTTCTCAAGCTGATTTCTACTTTTTAACAAGGTCCCCAAGGTATGGAGCTGGGCTCACCTCCAGGGCCATCATGAGAACAAGTCCTGTTCTTCCTTCAGTGAGCAACATACCTCCTGGGCTCAGAGAAGATAAAGATGTGAGCAGTGATACAGACCTGAGAACGGGGCGGGGGGGGGATACCTTCCCTATCCCACCGAAGAATGTGGATGCTACGTTGCTTTCAAGAAACCTTCATTCTCCAGTTCCATTCTACTTTTCCTAATGCCTCCCATTCTCCCTTTATCAATGGGAACCAGGTAAGTGTCTGAGCTAGTTCTTGGCTTTGGTAATATTTTTAATCTCAGAAATCCCTTTGTCTGTGAACAACATCCATTATTCCAGAACACCAAACCTGTTCCCAACTGTATGTGTTTGCTGTCAAACCTGTTCCCAACTGTATGTGTTTGCTCCAATCTCTTGAGTATTTGGGCTCCTCCAGATTCCTCATTCATCTTGATTTGCTTGCACAAAGCTTATGCAGAAGTTAGATTGAGCATTTTTTCTGATTTGTTGTGGGGCAGTTATATAACCACAAGCAATCTAACTTCATTTGTCTTAATTTTCTTGTGGGGCTTTCATGCATCTTCATGTTAATCATTTGTTCACCCCATACTTTTGAATGCAATTCCACACCACTTTCCAAACTGCAAACAGTCCAATTCTTTTTTTAAACTGGATTTGTTGCGCTAGGATGACAGAGCCCTTAAGTCAACTTTAGTTGTGCAAACTTAAAGTTCTGTTTTGTGTTTGTCAAAATGCTGACATTTTGGAAGTGTCATTTGTTTGGAGTGTGCAAAACAGACCTAAGCAATAACAATGAGGAGGGAGGGAGGAAGTATTCCTCTACTCAACTCTAGTAAGTATCATGTTTGCTATGAAGATCCTGGTTTCTTGCAGCAATGGTGTAAAAGGTGGGCACATCTTAAACATGGAAGAAGGCAAGGCAGAAAGAATATGATCTATTCTAGAAATGAATAGCACAAAAAACTGCTTTGACCTAATGGTTTAGTGTAAATTAATGCTTTGATACAGCCTCCTTGCTTCCTTAAAGGCCGACAGCTGAGGAGTTTTAGTGCATCTCTATCAAAAGATTTGCTTGACATCCCGACCAAAGAACAATGGCAAAATAATTTGATAGAATACACAGAGCTAGCATACATGACAGTTGAAATAAAGATGAAACTCTGATAAAGGATGAGTGGAAATACTTGGGAGAATATTTAAAAGATATAATATTTAAATTAACTTATGAGTAGGAATAACAGTAAGAGCAGCAGTGACCAACAATGAAGGCTATTTATAGGATAAAATGGGACACGGGTGGCACTGTGGTTTAAACCACTGTACCGCTTGGACTTGCCAATCAGAAGGTCGGCAGTTCGAACCCCATGACGGGGTGAGCTCCCATTGTTCAGCCCCAGTTCCTGCCAACCTAGCAGTTCGAAAGCATGTCAAAATGCAATTAGATAATAGGTACCACTCCAGCGGGAAGGTAAATAGCATTTCCATGCACTGCTCTGGTTTCTCCAGAAGCGGCTTAGTCATGCTGGCCACATAACCCAGAAAAACTGCCTGCGGAAGCAGACAAACGCCGGCTCCCTTGGTCTGTAAAGCGAGATGAGCACCGCAACCCCAGAGTCGTTCGTGACTGGACTTAACTGCCAGGGGTCCCTTTACCTTTACCTATAGAATAAAATAGGATGAAAGAAAAGGATATGCAGCAAAATAAAGTTTGATTAGAATGCCATGGGGGTGGGTGGACTGGGAAGTCCTGAGAAAAGAGGGGTCTTGTTTAGTTTTGTTTTGGAAAATGCATGATGTATATTCAAAGTCTTATAAATGTATAAAATAAATAAGGAATCAATTCCAAAAAAGACTTGCTTGTCTGAAATTCAGTTTATTGAACATTCACCCTGATTGGTTTGTACAAAGCTTATGCAGAGGTTAGACTACAGCCGGTCTTGATTGAGTATTCATTCTGATTTGCTTGTGGGGTGTCCTCCCTTAATTATCTGTTCATCCCACACTTTTCATGCGTTTCCATTTCACTTTCCAAATTGCAAAAAGTCTGTTGTTCGAAATGGATTTGTTGTGCAAGGGCAACAGAGCCCTTTATTCTACTTCAACTGCACAGACCTAAACTTCCAGTATGCACTTGAATCCATCCCTTAAAATACTAACAGTCCACTCATATAGTAACCTTCTCATGTTAGTTTTACATACAAAGAGACAAGCAGAACACAGTGCATACAAGTGCACAGAACCAAGCGGGCAGCTCAGACTGCATCAGGCATTCAGAAAGCGGCTAGGGCAGCCCATCACTAAATTTGCACCACACTTTAGCAAGCTATTCCTAAACTCCTAACCCACACTCCCTTTCTCTGTCTTTATCCCTGTTTCTTCAACACTGCTAAAGAAAAAAGAAACCTCACACACTATACATTTTCCCCCTCTTCAACCAAACTGTTTAGTATTTCATCCGTAGATATGGAGGAATCTGTTAATTTTGGTTTCTCATTTTTCCAATTACAAATTCTGTTCTCCATATTTCCGCAGCAATTCACACATTTTTTAAAAAAAATCCTCATGAAAATTTGTCAGCTTTTCAGTGCAAATTTCTCCTAATAAACACATTTTTTGCATGTAGTTTGAAAAACATACACATTTTTGAAGGAATTTCCCCCAATATAATGCATTTTGGTATATTTCCCACAGAGATAATCAGCTGACCATTCTGAACCACCAGCCAAAGAAATGGTTGGCCGAAAGTCATAGTGTTTCGAAAAACTTAAGCTGCCACTCTGGGCAGCTTCCAACATAATAAAAACACAGCAAAGCATCAAACATTAAAAACTTTCCTATACAGGGCTGCCTTCCAATGTCTTCAGAAAGTTGTGTAGTGCTTTATCTCGTTGTCATCTGTTGGAGGGTGCCACTGCCAAGAAGGCCCTCTGCCTGGTTACCTGTAACTTTACTTCTCTCAGTGAGGGAACCACCAGAAAGCCCTTGGAAGTGGACCTCAGTGTCTGGGCTGAACAATGGGGGTGGAGACGCTCCTTCAGGTATACAGGGCCAAGACCATTTAGGGCTTTAAAGGTCACCACAAGAACTTCAAATTGTGCTCGGAAATGTACTGGAGTGCCTCTGACCTTTCCCCTGTTTTTTGTTTTTAAAAAACCAAGAAAGTGGATAATGAGTGCCTTTTAAAAATGGCAAGATTCACTCTGATGTTGCTCATATTTACTCCTTGTATCCCCCCATCCCAACTCTTGGTTGC